>VMDR010025241.1:0-14596 GCA_007922815.1 Macrotus californicus | reverse complement strand
TAGCGCTTGGGCTCTTTTAAAAGAAAATCTCCTCAATGACAGCAAATCTTCACTTTTCTGAAAATATATTATCAGGAGAAATTTTGTAAATAAGTTTTATTAGTAAGCAGATGGCTCAACACTATGTTTTAGGAACATTGGTAAAAAAGGTGGTATCATATAAACTGTTGTTTTCAGCACAGGCAAATATAATAAAAGGCATTATTTTGTAACACAAAATCTCAATCAATTCAGAATGTCAACATTCTAAGCCAAATTGAGTTGTTTAATCTTGTGGAATGAATTCAACAGAATTATGCTTTTTAAAAATTAATACACATAGGTTTTTACCATTTATTATTTACCACTTACTAATTTTGACACGAGTGCCTTCTTGGATGTTGAAGGGTCATGTTCTCCTACAGACCCTAACTGTCCATATCACCACAAATACCACATTTCATCAAGAATGGCTGTTTCCTCCTAAGCCCTCCAGTAGCATAAAGTCTCCCTTTAAGATCAGGGTTAATATCAAGTCTTCAGTGTATGTCACTTTATTTTTTTAGATTTTATTTATTTTTAGAGAGAGGGGAAGGAAGAGAAAGAGAGGGAGAGGAGCATCAATTGGAGAGATACATTAATCGGTTGCCTCTCCTGTGTGCGGTACCCAGGGAGGGGGCGGTGTGGGGGAGGGAGACAGAACCACAACCCCAGCACATGTCCTGACCCAGAATCCAACTGGTGACCTTTTGCTTTGCAGGACAACACCCAGCCAACTGAGCCACATTACTGAGGGCAGTGTTTGTCACTTTAAATATATGGCACAATCTTCCCATAACCTAAGCAGAACTAGGTTTAAATTTGGCTTTTTGAAGTCAGTTATTTAGAGTCAGTAAGAATAAACCAAATCCCTAGCCTCTTGTACATTTTTTCCTCAAACCTTAAGTGAATAGGCAAGTACTTCAAGAATCATCCAAGAACATTGTAATTGCAAGAAAAGAGGAAGAAATCTAGCTCTTGGCATGACTACAGACTACTGGTAACATATCAGAGACTCAACAGTGTTCTACAGCGGAAAAAGCAGTCCTGGGGAGTTTGAGAGCTGGGCACATATCCCTCCGCCTCCACTCCGCACTGGGGCAGGTGAACTGACTCACCTCCTCGATGTACAGAGAAAGAAGCCTCCACCATAACTGGAGAGGTGCTGCGCAGAGTAAGTAATACCAACTGTCACGTGCAGCACAACTTCTGAATACATCAGCCCTCTTGTAACTATTTAAAAAAAAGAGGTTCTTTATCCTCATGACCTCAAATATTAAACCTTCAGCCAAATCCATTTTAACTGACACAATGATCTGAAGTCTGTGACTCTTACTAGTGTAATACTAAAAACTCTTCTCCGCCGTCAAAGGCACTTATTTATTCAGCAGAATCGGGTTATGAGATTTTTGCCCTAAGCCGAAGCTTATCCCTCTATAAAGATGAAAATTCTATTTTAAATATTTTACACAAAAAAATCTTCCAACAACATAGCACAAAATTAGCTCAGACAATTTAAAGAAGTCAAACATAATTAAACCAGCAAGTAATCACTCAGAATTACTATTTATTTTTTTAAGACCTATAATATGCCAGGTCCTGGGGATACAAACTACCACCAATCTATGTAGACCTTTCTGCTGAAGAACTCTTTCTCTCTAGGGGGATGAACCTGCAAACAGATAAACAAAAGATGATAAATGGTATTTTAGAAATACCGTATTTCCCTGGTTCAAATATACTGCAGGAATCATTCTTACTGCCCAGCATTTGTAGCCCATAAAATAGGAAAGTCCTTCCTTTTCTCCATGTTGAGTTGATAAGGAATTTGAATCCCTACTTTTTTTTTCTTAAAGAATCTTTCAAAAATCTATAATTAAGAAGTAACACTGAAACCAAAAGCTAGTTTATACACAAAATGCTTGTTGTCACATGCCAGGCAAAGCAACGAAAGGAAACAGGATTTGCCACTTCTCAGAAAATCACAGAATTTTCAAGTTAAGGAAGGACAGTGTTTCCTTTTTATGCATTCACACTCAGAGTTACTATTATATTAAGGATACATTTTTTAAAAAAGACAATAAAAAAACTGAGTTTTAGCAACAGGAAATGCCAACAAAACCTACGTACTTATACTAAGTTTCAAAGGTCAATTGTGTTAAGGAGGTTACTATCATAGAACAAAGGTTATAAAAAGCAACATGTTACCATGCTGTCATCCCTAATCACTGGCCAAAATGATTTAGATGACTTAAAATTCAGAAAGGCTTAAACTCAGATATTTCCATATTGAAGAAAATATCTATTAGATGCTTCTGTCAGTTAGCAAAACTATTTCTGTATGTAATCTAATTTTTCATTTCACTCCCCACAACTATAATTAAATCAGTAATTTATATTCTAACATGTTTTAGAATCAAGGAAATGCTGACTTTAATATAAACCAATGGTAACACACAGAAATGACCCTGCCTAGGGAAGCTGGGGGAATGCCTCATCAAAGAACTGACTTTTTAAAAAATTTAATCTCTATTGTGTGTTTTTTCCATTACCATTCATTCCCTTATACCCCCCCGCCCCCCAATCACCACACTGTTGTCCATGTCCATGAGTTCTTTTTCCTTTTTGCTCAGTCCCTTCACCCCCTAAGTCCCCCTCCCCCTTAGCTGTCATCCTGCTCTCCATCTATGAGTCTGACTTTTAAAGTGTCTTGAAAAAAATAACAGTATTTTGTAATGTGGGGAATTTAGGCAAGGGGAGCATGATGTACAAAGTATGTCACAGAATAATGAGCAGGACGAGCATGTCTGTAACACAGTATGAACTCTGGGTATGATATGAAGTGAACACTGTGACAGCAGAGACAGAGCTGCACAGGGGACTCGGTGTCTAACTGGACAGACATGCATGAATTTAGTAAGTGCTAGAGAGAAGCATCCAACTTTCTGGAGAGGATGAGAGGGCTTCATGAAGGAGTTTTCATGATGACTAGTCCAGATGAGGATACTCCAGCTGGGAAGAGCAGCAGAGAGCTACTGGTTTTGAACCAAATTTTCCATTACATTTTGTAAATTCCTATTTTGATATTAAAAATCTCCGTTTTCACTGTTGAGATGTCAACTTTCAACTCTTTCTTTTAATACTTACGCTTGCCTCTGAACAGCCTTTCCAGTTCCTTCCAATTTGGTCTTATCTGCGGTACACCGGGAAACCTTATCAAAATGTATATGAAATGTATTTAAAATACTAGTAAACACAGGAAAATACATAGTAAACACTAGTCAACACAAAGTGGAGGGAGGCACTGAGAGTTTTCACTCAAGGAATCCTGGCTTCTAAGAGGGCTTCTACTGCCAATTTCTAGGTTCTCTACTTGTTTTACATGGCTCAGGAAACCAGATAAATAATAGCCTTCGGGCTATGAGAGAAATTATCCCACACCTCTTCCCATTTCAGAGGTGTTCTAGACGGCAATTAGTCCACTAAGTTTCACTCCGAAAGATCATTCATTCAATGACATCAACATTACAGGAATGTCATGCTACAGATATTTTGCTACATTTTATTCTTTTACACCTAAAACCTTTCTAATTCATTAAGAGGCAGTACTTGAGAGGGAAGAAACACACCTTTGGATATTTAAATATATATTGATGTACATCGACTAACTAGACGTAAAAATGTTACCTCTATCATCTGTGCTGCTCTCCCTCCCCCACACATCCCACTTGTACAGTTTTCACCCTAAAGCCTTCAATACCACTGTAATCTAGTGATTTTGGATAAAGCCAAACTCTTTGTGTACATTTGCAGCTTTAAGTTAAATGATAATCTCTCTTAGACCCCCCCCCCCCACATGATTCAAAACTCTTCTTCCTTTTATCTTCTTGTGGCAGCTGCTTTATGGGGCTACCTAGTACTGAATATTGAAGGGACATGGCCAAAGAAATCTCCTCTAAGACGTTTTCTCCCCTTTTGGCCCAAAGACCTTCACCAATACAGCCTCTGCCTGGGGAAACACTCACTATGAATCTACAGATACACATCAAGAAAGGCAGTAGGGGCAACTCCAAGATTGTAACACAACTCAGAACTCAGAGCTTGGCTCTCAACCTCGGCTGCATGTGGATATAAAAGCAGAGTTCAGAGCAACTTAAAAAAAACTCCTTCAAAAGTAATTGTGTCAGGACAGGTGTCACGACCACAATACCATGAAATGACTGAGATCTGAAGGTTTGACAGCTGACTCCAAAATGCCTTTCTCCTATGTTTAAGAAGAGTGAGAAACAATATATCCCTTCGATACAGGCGAGATCAAAGACCAGGAAGGGGACATGCACACACTAACATTGGTTCCTTGGAAGCATACAGCACCTGATGAATCACTGAACAAAAAAAGAAACTGAGAAGGAACACCGGACGCACTGACTGAGGCTGACTTAAAGCTCTGCATGACAGCCTGTTTCTGGCAGCTCACAACTGTTACTGTAGCACAGTGATCACAGGACATTTTTTGAAGACATGTATTTCTCCAAAATCTTAAGATTTCCCCTCAAGGTCTGAGGATTAATAAAAGTCAGTTACAATGTCACAGAAAGAGTCTGCTTGGACACCTTCCTGAAACTTTAAGGTTTTATTTCATATACACTACAGAAACTTCACTTTTTTGCATTACTTCTTAACATACATTTGTATTTAAAAGTCTGTATGTTGCATTTTTGTAGAGTTGTCTCCACTATAAAAAAAAAAGATATATATTCATCTGTAAAGATGTATTTTATTGGGTTGGCCAAAAAGTTTTTTTGGTTTTTTACATAAGATGGCTCTAGTGAGTGCTTAGTTGTCTTTAACTTCATTTGAACCAATTTTGTTAGACCGTATTGTGATCAGCATGCATTTAAAATAAACTTATCAAAACTGGTGAATTTTTGTGTAGGCATTTTAATATTGAAGATGGAAGAAAACACGCAACATTTTTGGTGCATTATACTTTATTATTTGAAGAAAGGTAAAAATGCAACTGAAATGCAAAAAAAAAAAAAAAGATTTGTGCAGTGTATGGAGAAGGTGCTGTGACTGATCGAATGTGTCAAAAGTGGTTTGTGAAGTTTCTTGGTATTACTGACCTTTTGGCCAATATCGAAGGGACATGATGTGTTGCTGTGGGGCTGTCTCATGCACTGGAAGATGTTTAGCAGCTTCCCTGGCCTCTACCCACTAGAAGCCAATAGCGGGAGATAGCCAACATACTCAAACTACCCAAACAATAAAGTTATTGGTGAAAATGAACTTTGTGTCTTTTATTTTACGGAAAAACGACACAGACTTTTGGCCAACTCAGTAGAAAAGCTGTTTATCTATTCATTTTGAAATAAAAGTAACTTCCATTTCTATGACCCTCTTAGTAGTCTATTCCACTTAGTAAAGTCTGTCCCACCTTTTAAAAACAAGGATGGTAGAACTGTTTCAGAAAGATTTAAATTTATATAGCCTCATTAAAACAAAATATTTCTCATTTTCAAAAGTATCTTTCAGTTGGCATATTATTCAGCTGGAGTTAAAAGAAACAGTGCCTTGTGATAAATTTACCTCAAATATATTAGTTTCTAAGGAGAGACAAAATGAACATCATACAAGACTGGACACAACATGCTCATTCAAGAGTCATTAAGAACCCCACAGGGCAAGTGACTGAAAGATTTACAGTCCCTGTTCTCAAACTGAACATCTCATGGAGGTGTCAAACATGTAGACAACAAAAAAAATACGATTTTTAAAAAGTGCTATGACAGACCTGGCCGGGTTAGAGTGTTGTCCCGATGAGCCAAGGTTGTGGGTTCAATTCCTGGTCGGGACCCATACAGGAGGTATCCATAAGCACATACATGGATGGAACAGTAAATTGGTGTTTCCCTCTCTGCCACTCTACCTCTCTTTCTAAAATCAATAAAAAATTAAATGAAATATTAATTTTTTAAAAAAGTGCTATGATAATTTGAGAAAGTAAAGCAGAGGTCTAGAAATGAATGGCATAAACTATACACACAGCAAGAAAAGACAAAGAATCCCAAAAACCTAACTACCCCCACGACTGGCAGAAAATTTTAACCAAAAGATAACAAACTACCCAAATCCTTAACCCAGTAATTTAAAAGGAAAAAAATCATAAATGAAGATAAATATTCTACAAATAAAGATAATTCACTGGAAGATTATTTAATATAACAGAAAAAACTTAAAACCCAAACATCCCCAACAATAAGGGAATAGCCATGGGATGAAATATTACATTTATTAAAATGCTGATTAAAAAAATTTAATGACATAAGAAAATGATATAGTTTTTTTCAAAACACACACTTATACCTACATTATCTCAAGCATGTGAATAGGTGTACAAATTTTTTAAGATGGAAAATAAATAAAAATGTTAAAGTGGACTGTTTTTCAGAGGTAGGATTATGAGTGATCCTTTTTCATTTTTACATTGTTCTGTTTTTTCTGAACATCATATAATTGGTATAGTTACACTTTACAATGGTAAAAAGATTATGTAAGTCACTATATTTTAGAGGTTCCCTTTAAAATTATTAACAGCTCTTTTCTTTAGTAGAGAATATCTCTCCCCAAAATTTCAGAGAACCCACTCATTTCAAAAGGATAATATTTGTAAGTTGCTCAGAACAGTACCTGGCAGTTAGAAAGTAGCTGCACAGGTGTTCACTTTAAATTTTCAATAATTTTAAGTCCCTTTTGTCTAGTCAAAGTATCTAGTATGTTTTAGAGCTGGTCAATTTTCATGGCACCTTGGCAAAAGAACATTTTCTCTTCTGAATTCTGACATGTTTTTTTGTTTTTGTTTTTGTTTTTAATATTCACCCAAGGACATAGGTATTGATTTTAGAGGGACAGGCAGAGACAGAGGAACAATGATGTGAGAAACATCAATCAGCTGCCTCCTGCAAATGTCCTGACTAGGGATCGAACCCACAACCTAGGTATGTGCACTGACCAGGGATCTAAACCACAACCTTTTGGTGTACAGACGATGCTCAAACCAATGAGCCACCAGGCAAGGACTGAATTCTAGCATCTTTTAAGAGATGACTGCTGTCTTTTCTGAGATTCTACTTCCCTCAAAGAAAGCAATACGAAGAAATTCAGTCAAATACCAAGTTCCCAAAAGGAAGACAGGGAGTCAATAACGGCTTTTAAAATATGGTCAATTGTAAAGACACATCCACAGCAGTGTACTCCTTAACAGATTTATTAAAGAGTCTCCCTTAAGTCAACATTTCATGGGATTAAACTCTAACATTAAAAAGAATATATACTTACGCAGATGAAGAAATCATGTACCAGATTCTTAATAGGGAATGGGCCATACGTAACTAGTTAGAAAATATCTTTATGCGTTTTTATGAACTGCTTGGGATGTGTATAGAGTGGTGGTGTGGTGGTGAGGAATATCTCAGGGGAAATGCAAAAAAAAAACACAGATAGCAACCAACTTCTACATAATAAAGGAGTGATGAACTTGAACCTGAACTTGCAAAATGGAGGAAGGCTTGAGAAAGAAATCAAGGACCTTAAGTCATCTGTGGATTGTCTTTGCTAAAGAAGTCTTCAGTCAAGTCTGTGCTACTCACTTACGTTTTTGTAAAAACGGGTTCATTTATTCAAATGCTAAATCACACAAGACTGCACAGAAACACAAGAATTAAATGACAGGTGACATATCTGAGTTATCTAAACATACATGTATTCATTTTTAATCTTGACAAACTTATACAAGCATAAAATTTGTTTCAAAAAACAGATCTACAAGGCCTTTCATTTATCAATTTCTTAAAATATCAGCAGTTCTTTTACTCCCCCTACCCTATTTCTCCTCAGAGGCAACAGGCACCTTTCTTCTTAGTGCCCAACTCCATCTATACTTACAGGGTGCCTGCTTGCTTCTTCAGTTTCAGAAGACACACACACACATACACACACATATACACACACACATGATCTTTCTGCACCATTTTCTTTCCACCCTCAGCACAAACGCAAATGCTTCCCAAAGTATTTTTATGCAGAGCATGTGAAGAAACTACAGCTCAGTAAGACAAACACAACCTAGTTAAAAGGGGACAGATACCTAAACAGACACTATATATTGCTCGAACCCAAAATGTTCATCCATCAACTGATAAATGAGTAAATAAATTGTGGTGTATACCTGTAGAATGAAATCCTTACCAGCAATTAACAAGGATTGAACTATTAACATGAATGGCATGGGTAAATTTCAAATAATTATGCTGAACGAAAGACCAAAAAGCACATACTGTATGATTCCATGTACATAAAGTTCTAGAAAATTCAAACTAGTCTATAGTCACAGAAAACAGATTAGTGGTTGCCTAAGGAAAAGACGAGATGGGATTGGGGTAGAGGGGGTAGGTTCCAAAAAGACACAAGGAAATTTTTAGGGGGATCGTTGTGCTCATTAATTTGGCTGGAGTTGTAGTTTCACTGCAGTATAGAGACATCAAAACTCAAATTTTTCTCTTTAAATATGTACAATTTACTTTATGTCAACTATACCATAATAAGGCTGTAAGTCCATAAAGCTTCTTTAGGAGTTCTGGACTCACATATGGGGGCTTTCGGACTATGGACTTCACTGTAGGGTGACTGACATTCTTTTTTTTTAATTGAATTTACTGGGGTTACACTGGTTAATAAGATAGTATGTTTCAAGTGTACCATTCTATAAAACATCATCTGTATATTGTATTGTGTGTTCACCATCCAAAGTCCAGTCTTTTGTCACCATTTATCCCTGTTTCCCCTCTTTTACCTGCCCCTACCTAGCCCTGTCCCTCTGGTAATCACTACACTGGTATGTGTGTCTATACGGTTTTTGTTGTTGTTGTTTTTTTGCTAAATCCCTTCACCTTTTTCACCCAGCCCCACAACACCCCTCCTATCAGTCTGTTCTCTGTATCTATGAATCTATTTTTAGTTTGTTTTTGGCTTATTAGATTCTACATATAAGTCAAATCCTATGGTACTTGTCTTTCTCTGACTGGCTTATTTCACTGAGCATAATGCTTTCCAGGTTCATCCATGCTGCTGCAAAGGGTAAGGTTTCCTTCTTTTTAATGGCTGAGTGGTATTCCATCGTACAAAGGGACCACTGCTCTTTTATCCACTCATCTACGGATGGGCATGCACTCGAGTTGTTTCCAGATCTTGGTTACTGTAAATAGTGCTGCAATGAACACAGGGGAGCACAAGACATTTTCTTTAGACAATCCCATCATATAAACACAGAGCCAGTGTCAGAATCTTTAGGTCCCTTCCCTCAAGCTGGTCAGAGTCCTTGGAAAAGACAAACTCTAGCCAACACCCTGAAAGCTCAGGAAAGGAAGAAGGCTGGGAATCTTAACATAAATATGTCAAGTCCACTTAACTCACATTTGAGTATACTTTTGTCAGGGAGCAGAGTTAAATGCCTGTTATATGCCACTTCTTTAAATGAAAACCTTGAACGCATTTACCGAAAAGCTAAATCATCTCCATTAGTGAAATACAGCATATCACAAGATGAAACACCAAATGATGACAAGCTAGTTAAAAAACATATTGGAAGGCAAACCTAAATCTAAAAGAGCTAAATGGTTGGAAATTTGATGTGGGAGGTAGAGAAGACCTACTATGTCCAAACAACAGTTTTTTAAAGTCAACCTTCCAAGAAAGAATATTAATAAAATTCCGACTTTATATTTTGCATTTTGTGTATGTGTGGTGGCAGTGGTGGTGGTGCGGGTGAATAGTGACAAAGAAACCAAGAGATTTACCTCAGGTCGTTTAGCCTTTTACTGGTGACGATTACACTCAAATTTAAATCTGGAGAGAACTTAAGATAACAATACAGAATGAAAGCCAAAATCAGAAGTTTTAGGTCCAGTCACACACAGGAATACAATAAAGATACACAGGCTCTGAGAAAGGTGGGCATTCCTACTTAAAGGAATGCTATGGTAAGAGGTCCAGGGACAGGAGAATCAGGTTAAGTTCCAGTATTCAATTCCATATATAAAAATAGAGGAGGCAGGTGAATTTAAACTTTATCCTGAATCCACTGTACATGCAGTGAATGACTGATTTTTTTTCCTGATAGCTGACATCCATGCTAGAGGATCCCCTTTTCCTGATGTGTCATCTCTTTCCCACTTCACAGACTGACCTTCCTTGTTTTCAGCCCTCCTATTATTATTTGCACTGGTGTCCTTTAACTTAGTTCTCTGCCACAGTATTAGTTGTCAGCAGTGTCCAAAGTAAGTACCTGAAGTTTATAAGTCAGCATAGTTAAAGCATCACTCGCTCAATTTAGGGTACAAGTAGAGGAGAAAAGAACAGAACTAGAGCAAAGGAAATGAAGTGCTTGCATAACTCTAGGTAGTAGCAAAGTAGTGTAGAGTATAGCCAATGTCATCCTCGTGCGTCCCAATAAAAGATCAAAATCCAACAGGAAAAGATCATGCTGTAAGCCACTTCACTTTTTGCTGGTTCCACTGATGTATGCCTTGTCAGATTTATTTTTATTTTTTCACTTCCAGAACCACTCTACCTTTCTCTCTTGATGAACAACTTTATTATGATTATTATTGCAATGTTAAAGCAAAAACAAGTCTTAGAGTTCCATCTATTATACCCAACCAACAATTAGGTCTATAAAATTTAAAAGGGTTGGAAGAGCATTCAACAGCAGTGCACCTGTACAGTTTCAGCTGTGCTAATGACTGGAAAATAATCTCTGGGGAGAAACCATTTCAAGCATTTTTTTTAAAACTATAATGGCTTATATACTAAATTTATATAAACATTAAGTTATTTATATGTTTAAAATTACAACTCATAATTTACATACACATAAATCATTAATTACTCAAATGTTTGAAATTACATGAGTATCAATAAGAAACAATGAAGTCTGTCCTTTCTGGACCTAAGGAAGGCAGTTAGAAGAAAAACCACATCACTATGCTTTAAACGTTAACAGAGACGATATACCTACACTTCCTGATGCCTATAGTGATTCTGCATCAGGTCATAAGCTAACTAACAGTTTACCCTCAGTTCACAGAAAATAACTCCAAAAAATTACAGCCTGCAGTAAACAGACATTTAAAAACTTAACTTCATACTATTCATGTCAATGAATAGTAACTACAAGAATATCATGTTTTAAATTTTAATCCATAATATATGTTTCAAATTATGGGATTTTACATTCTGCAATGTGTTGACTGATTACAGATCCAACAAGCACATCTTAAGAACATCAATCCAGATGAAAGGAAAAGATGTCACAAGCCAAGAGAATAGTGAAAGTGGACATTTTAAGATATAAATTTTAGCTATTATAATGAATATAATCAGAATAAGATTTAAAGTGGACAAATCACTTACTACATTAAAGTTAAAAAGTGCAAAAGACTTCCTGTACAGAAGCTAAGTTCTATTATCCCAGCAACATTCTATGAAACGTAGCTATTCTCCAGAAGTAAAACAGGTTGTCCTATGAATCCATCTGAGCAAAGTTTGAATTTCAGAGGTGAAAAAGACTTTAAAATTCTCCAAGAAAAATTCCTTAAACTCATCTTCTTTACCTTAACAATGCAAGCTACACAATACCTAAATCCTAAACCGATATGCCAAAAGATACTGATTAAACATTGCTGTCCAAGACAAAAGGGCATGTGATAGATGGGAAGTATATGATCCGGACTGCAAATGTAAAAAAATTAATGAGTGATGACTGGGTAAACTAATGCTGAGTTTTGAAGGATGAGAATATTTCGATGGACAAGAAAAGAGAGGGTACTATCGGGTGACAGGAAGAACACACATAAAGTCACAGCAAAAGGAATGAGAAGGATGTGTGTAGGACATGGCTAGACTGTAAGACTGTCATGCAGTGAGCAGTCAGCAGTGCTATGGTATGGCAACGCTGCTCTCAACTCCAGGAAACATGATTCATACTGTGTTCTAAGTGAGCAGTAGTACCCCACAGAGGTGTGCACACTGGTGATCCTGGTTAGATAACATAGAAAAGTACCAGATGAGATGCTCCACTAAAAAAAGATTCTGTGAAATAGGGGAGCAAAACACTAAATACAGTTAAATTCAGTCCATATTACCTACTGAAGTATGGGAGAAGTCCCAATGGGAAAACTGTATAAACAGCGTATCTTGGATTTGGGTTTTGCCCCTTCCCCCCCATTGAACTCCTATTAGTATTTCCTAGAACCAGTGTTCTAAAATACATTTTAGAAAACATGGAACTATTTTATGAGAGGCCTTCAGAGCCAAAGTAATATGTTGATAAACAGGAAAAAATGAGGAACCAGTGAAAGTTTGTGAAGAAATGGCAGCAGGAAAGCTACTTACAAATGAACAAATAAAAAACTCTGACACAATATAAAAGATACATTAAAGCAGCAGATCTGAGAATTTTGAGAGTAAAAGACTCCTTAAAATCTTTCTGGGAGCAAACTCACTGAGTTAATACAATGAATAATAAATCCACATTGTTAATAACCAAGTCATTTAAAAAGTGCCTTTTTAAACATTCAGATCTTTTGAACACAGTCAAATCATTTTTGAGATCTACTTTTCAGAAAACAACATTTACCCCTGCATTTTTCAGGTCTTTACAGTAGTTACACCAGTTTACAGTTGAGCAGTATAATCTCAGATTTCACAGTGTAAGCAAGCACTGGTCCATTCAAAACTATCCTTAGTCCTTCCCCAGAGGCCCAGGTGACAGGAATATTAACACAAAGGGGGTATCCAAGATTTTGAGAAACTAAACTGTTGAGAGTGATTATACTTAGAAATACCAAATAATACTTCCTACAGAGGTAACTAAAAACACTGCATACTGTTTAGAATAGATGCTAACTGTCCTAGGAAAAACTAAATGAAAAAAGATAGCTTTAAAACATATGGTCAAAAGTTTACCTATAGTTTATCTGGATCCCAATGCCAGAATGCTTTATTAGTTTAGATTTCTACATTCATTTGTAATTATAACTCATGATTCCTAAATATGACCCTCAAGCACAGCCAGTGAACCCAAGTTTGGGAACAAACAAAAACAATGTTCAGCGGCCTCCAGTTGGACCTGCTTTGAAATTAACTTCATTATAAAGTGTATTTTAAATACAGACGCAACTATTTGTTATTATAAATGAAGCAAAAACAATAGCATCTTAAAACTGGTCTTAAAGAGAAAGTAATCCATATATGGCATACACTATTAGATAAAACAGTTCAGAAAGTCAGATCAGTTTACAATAAATGGACCTGACAAAAGACTGCTGAACTACACAAACTGTTATTTAACATTTAAGTGAAACAGCAGTAACTTCTGTCTGAATGCACAAGATGGTAAGTTACTAGTCATAGCATTAATATTCTTTAAAGATCACCAGGCACTAAAATTCTGATTTTGAAGGAACAGCTGTTTGTTAACTGAAACTAATAAAAACCACTGCTTATTCACCAATTTATGTCCTTTCAGTTTCAAGGGACAGCCAATATCTTTCCTGCTAACAAAAAATAAGAGCTAGAATGAAGCATAAATGTACAGTACTATATTGACACAGCATGCATTATTTTTACAAATAAGTCCCCATGTTCAAGTCATTTGGAAATGGCAGGCACTGAGGCATGAAAACAAAAGAAGAAACATTCTCTGTCTAGGAGTTTAGAGCGCTTAATAAGTAACTTAACCCGGGGTGGACCTTCTGAAAGAAGACAATGTATACCTCTAACAAACGTTTCCAATTTATCAATTTCACAATTGTCACAAAACCACCAAGTCCATAAATCAAACTTGGCTAGCTGCTAAACATCTTCCAGTGCATAAGACAGCCTCACAGCAAAGAATTATTTGGCCCAAAGGTCAACAGTACCAAGAAATTTTGCAAACCACTTTTTGACATGTTTGATCAGTCACAGCACCTCGTCCATATACTGCACAAATAATTTTTTGCATTTCAGCTGTGTTCCTACCTTTCTTGAAATAATAAAGCATAATATGCTGAAAATATGTATTTTCTTCCATCTTCAATATTAAAATTACTGCACAAAAATCACCAATTTTGATTTTTTTTAAAATGCATGTCGATTTTGACAGCTGTCACAATCCAATCTAACAAAATCGTTTCTAATGAAGTTAAAGATAGCTAAGCACTACCAGAGTCATCTTATGTAAAAAAACAAATGAACTTTTTGACCAACCCAATAAATCAATGATGTCCTTCCAATTTTACTTTATAAAAGTATCTCTACTATGTAATATAATTTTAACCTAGTTATGAATTCAACATTAGTGTTATTCAAAATGCAGATACTGGGCCCCACCCCAAATCTGCTGAATCAGAATTTCAGAGGCAATGCCAGGGAATCTGCACTTTCATTAACTCCCCCAGGTGATCTTCATGCACACTAATGCTGGAGAACCACTACCTTTCTTGTGAGATATATAATAAGGTTTGGGATTTCAAGAACT
>VMDR010025240.1:0-14590 GCA_007922815.1 Macrotus californicus | reverse complement strand
AGTGTACTTGAGAGATCACTTAGTGAGAGAGCGGCTCTTTCCCACAGGAAGCCCTTGAATGGAGCCGTAGGTACCGACCCTATTTCCTCCCTTTGTCTCTTTAAAGACATCTGCATCGAGTATTGGGACCAAGACATTTTTGTGCGCTTCCTGAATAAAATTTCTTAAAGGCTTTTTCTTCGTCATGAAAGAAAGCACATCTTTTCCCTCCTACGTTATATATGCAATATCTAGCGAATGGTGGTATTTTGACCAAATAAAAGGGCATGATTCTTTCATCTTGATTACTATTGCAGCATTTTAAAATAAGTATTTATACTTGACAAATTATTTCTATTACTTCCCTCTATTTTATTCAAATACACTCTTCTTTTTTCTAAATTTCAAACCTTAGCATCATTTATTCACTTTCTAAAGTCTCCTCTCCCTTCCTTATTTTACTTTTCTCATTTAATGGCTGGAATATCGTGGTTCTGTTCTCATTGTGTCTATCTCTGCTGCATCCAGCTCATTTCATTGTCCCACTAAAACTTGACAACCTTTCTGTATAATATAACACTCAATATTCATGTCCCAAATTTCTAGTCTGTTATCTTCCAGCACCTGTACTTCTTCATCGTGATGTTGCAATATTCATGCCATTGGTGACAGCAGATGAAATTAAATTAAAAAGTATAGGTCTCCATAATTATACTATACAATACTTTGCAAAGTAACTGTAAGATCAATTTTACTGTCTCCATTACATGAGACAATTTTTTGACTTTAGAGGCTATTGTCATTTGACATCTGGATATTCTGTTGTGCCATACGTTCTTTTAAAAGTCAAATTTACAGCATTCAATTTTACCCTGAATATACTTTAATTTAGGTGCATATGATTAAATAATATACTGGGAAGATGTTTGCATTTTCAGTGTTCTTTCAAATAGCATCCTCATTAGCTTTGTCTGTGAAGAAGTAACTAGTTTGTCTGTCGTTGAGTAAGTGAGATATCTATGCAACTTGAATACGAGTTTTTGCCACCACATTCAAAAAAGAAGTAAATTTGGGTCACTCAGATTTAAATATAATTCCACAGGTTTCAGTTTATTAAGTGTCAGCATTTGTACAGTCAGGTGGCTTTTTCCCTTGTTCCCCAATATGTAACATGCAACTAACAAGTTAATGCAGATTCCCAATCTACACAATTCTAGAATCTTATCTCATAGAACCCAAAAAGACTGGAGACTAACGGAGATAGATCAATGGACAGACACTAATATAGATACACATTTCAAAAAAACACATGTAGCTTCAGTGTATTTTGAATGGTTCAAGAATCATCTAAGATCTCAGGTACTGACTCGGTAGCAAAATGGAGCTATCCAAGCACACATATTTCTGACCTGAAAAGTCGTAATTGAGAAAGGTTCTATTAACTTTCATTTTGAAACCACAACCCTTCCTTTATCAGTTCAAGGGTAGCCAATAAATATTTCTATCTTGTTTATTCTGTGCTTCGCACTCTCAGGAGCCCTGGATTCTACCCTGAGGTAACGGCCTTGAGGTATGGATGACACAGGGTCTGGAGAGCACACCACCATGTGGCTGGTAAAGGCTGTAATTACAGAACAGAATTCTATCAGTGGGCACTTAGCACACACTTGTAGTTCAAATATAGCTTTGAGAATATGTACACTTTGACATTACTAATTCTCATGCTCAACAGCTCCCTTTCTCTGACAACAGCTAGCATTGCAGCCAAGATCTGATATCTTTCAACAATTCAGGTAATTGCTTCATCATGATAAGGGCAGAGACCTGCTGATATTTGTCACCTAGTCGGTGAATACTGAGGACTATGTTTGGCCACAAGATCTAGAGGATGCACTGGTCACCAAAGCTATGTAGAAGATGCTCGACAGGGGGCACTGGCAATACTAGGAAGTGAAGCAGCAGCAGGCCACTGTTTGTCCAGGCCTGGAAGGAGAGCTATTGCAAACCGGGCTCACTGGGTCAGGTGGATGCAGATATTTAAGTGCATAATAGAATCAGAGAGGCAGCCAGGGGCAGTCTGACCTGCAAAAAGCTATGGAGAATGTTAGCAAGGCATGATGCCATTAGGGACAAAAGACATAGGAAGCCAGCAAAAGCAATCGTTCTGCACAAAGGAAAGTAAGAATAGATGCTCAAAACAAAAAGTCTCCTGCTGAGTTTCCAGATAAGAGCCACTTTCAGACCTGGAAGGTTCTGCCTACATGTGAGGTCAGTTTCCCAGAAGCTTGGCCTGTGAGGTAAGAGAAATCAGCGTGGAAGACAAATGGAAGTCTCGGACACTGACCTTCAGGGGCTGAGATCATAACAAAAGCACAGGATTGCATCCCGGGATGATGAGTGATACAAATTAGACAGATTAATGGAGTGGGGATCCCCATCCATTAATTCAGCAGTCTGGCCCCTGAAAAAGCAAGGCAGATGTTGCAAGGTGACCACTTGCAACCATCATTGTGTACAAGTGTTAGACCCAGTTGCAGCTGCTGTGTCAAAAGCAGTATTATTTTCTCCAGCGCTTTAATATTATTGATTACGATGCTGGCTACATTGTTATCAGTTAGTCATGGCCATATATTCCTACTTGTTGAGAGTTTAATAATGAGTATATGTTGAATTTTATCAAATGTCCTGTCATCATCTAAATAGGTGAACTTAAGTTTTTGTTTTTGTATTAATGTGAAGAATTATTTTGGTTAGTACAAAAATCTTTAACTAATCTTGCATTCCTACAGTTGAACCAATTCACCTATGAAGCATTATCCTATTTATATTTTGGGGGGGCTCACATTTTGGTTTGAATGTTTTCATCTATGATCATGAGAAAGATTGGTCTTAATATGTAATATTTTATTATGCTAAAGTACTAAAATGATAATTATACTACTGTGATGTTCAAAATGTTTTATATTTTTAAGTTTTCCTTTGATCCTTGAGTTTTTAGAAATATATTTAATTTGCTTATACATGCATTTAGGAAATTTTAATTTATACCTTATTAGTGATCTCTATCTTTACTATAGTAAATTATTCTGAGTGTGTTAGATCTCTGAAATACTTCCTGGGCAAATCTATATGATTATTTTTTTTTCCATTTGAAGATACTGTCTTTTATTTTCTGTTTTTTAAGAGTTTCTCTCCAAATACCGTTCTCAGCAGCTTCACTGTGCCTAGAGTGGTTTCCTTTGTACTTTCCTTTTTGGGTTCAGAGCATTTTCTGTAATCCGTGGCTTGATGGCTTTAATCGCCTTTGAAGAAATCTCAGCCTTTATCTCTTCATATATTGCATCTGTACCGTCTCCATTTCTATTGTACTGGTATTCCAATTACAAGTTTGCTTAATTTTTCACCATGCCCCTCCTTCTCACCACCCCCACTCCAGCTTCTTTCTATTCTGTGCTTCAGTCCAAATACTTTCTACTGACCTATTTTCAAGTCTCTTTGACTTTGCCTGAAAGGCTGTTAATTCTATATACAGGGTTCTTCACTTAGTTGTATATTTCATTCCTAGAATTTCCATTTGAATATTTTTATACATGCCAGATCTCTGATGAAATTCTACATCCTATTATCTATTTTCTTGAATATATTATTCATAGTTATTTTAATGTTCAAATCTAGTCACTCTATTATCTGAATTACCTTTGATCTATTGCCTGTTTCTCTTCCTTTTTATAATTTTTAAATGAATAGTAGATATTTTATTTAAAAAGTGTCGAGGCTGACAGATGATGTTGTCATCTCAGGAAGAGATTCATCTTAGTATGGGCAGATCGCTCCAATTTAACTGGGATTTGAAAAGATTCAAAACTCTGTAAAGCTCTCTCGTGATCTTTGGTCCACCTCCTGTTCACAGGGTCTCTTCTCTTAGTACAACTTGAGTTTCTTGTCTCCCCATAATTTGGGAGCTAATATACTGTACATTGCTTTCTAGCCCCCTTCTAGACACGGAGTCTCCAGCCCTGCCCAGCTGGAGCAATGGACAGTGCCAGGGCACTCAGTAAGCTTGTCCGTGATTTTGGTTCCTCAGTACGTGACTGACTTAGAAGCTCTTTAATGCCTTCCAACACATTTTCATGTTTGCTTTGGATTTATAATTGTAAGCCGCTCCATCATAACCATAAGTGGATTTCCCCAAAGTGCTATAAAATCTGGGGTAAGAAAACATAACACATAGTGATAGCTTTATGAGGTAACTCCATAACACTCATTCTTGTCCCATTGAAGCCATCTTTACCTGTTTCTCCAAACTGATTTACCTGAAACATAAATCTAAATATAGCATTTACCTATTAAAAACATTTCAGTGAGTATCTGCTGTGCGTCAAAATAATTTTATCTATCAGATGTCCACAATATCTAAGGTCTTTTAAGCTTTTCGACATTTTATGAAAATATTTGAAAAATAAACAATTAACTTTATGTGATATGCTGATGAACCAACAGCAACTCAACACAAATCTGTTATAATTTTATATAAATGTCGTATTGTGGAAAATGAGAGTATTTCAATATTTTTATATAACACAGAGTGAGTTCCAAAAGTGAGCTTGATGCCATCAGAGGTGCTGGGAAGTCCTGATCTTTAAGCTGTGTTTTTATAATCTGTTCTTTGCTCGCTACATAATTTTATTTTTTATACCACTCGCCACCCTTACATCCCTACCCCCAATACACTTTGATACATCTGGAACTACTGAAACAGATTGAAACATTATCCATAGTCTTTTGTATTTATCAATGTCTTTACTTTCCCCTAAAGGTCTTGTCTTTAAACATCATCACAGTGGGTGTTAAGGCTTAGGGGGAATGCAATTCAGTCTATAGCTCTGTGTGTGTGTGTGTGTGTGTGTGTGTGTGTGTGTGTACGTACAGAATGTTTGTTTTTCCTACTGGGAATGTTTTTTCACTCTGAGTTAATTAAAATTTTTTAAAATGTATATATATATTAGCTAAAAATAAGATTATGTCCTGTCCAAGCATCCCAGTATGTCACGGAAAACAGCAATCCACCCCTGCTGGTCTTTGCCTCCCAGGGTGAGTGAGGAGCACTGCCAAGTGCAGAGATCCCCCAGGGGGCCGGTCACAGCCTCCACAGCACTGGGCTCGGAGGGAGGAGACTGCTAACCACTTCAGCTGCCTGTTTCTGGCCTGGGGAGAAGGAGGGAGTGTCATTTGTTCTCTGTAAATTCTTTGGCTTTGAGTCTCTCAGCAGCTTTTTAAATGCCAGCATATTGTGGCTTTAAGCTTTAATTAAAGGGATTAACATAACAAATCCAAGAAAAAGATAACCATATTATATGGCTTTGGGTTTACCAGTTAGAACATAAAAATAATTAAGATAATTTGATTTGATGCCTTTGGCAATATTTTTCCAGATATATGTTTGCTAGACAATGCACACAAAAACCAGTACGCAGAAATTAGGCTTAACAATATGTTCAACACAGAACATGTGTGAACTTGTGTTGATCAATACTACTGATTTTTCAGTAATCACAAAAATGTAATAAAGTACCAAATGCAGTAAATGCTAATAAATATGTTTCCTTATAATTGGTTTAGCTGGGAATTTTCAGGTCTGTGAAGAAGCTAAAAACTCTGTGATGGTTTTATGTTTTTAAACCAAATTTATCCCCACTGTTTTATGTCAGTCACACCGTCACTCCCCTTAGCCACAGAGAACCCATTCCAAGACACCAGGGGATGCCTAAAGCTGTAGATAGCACCGGACCCTGTATATACTATGCTTTTCCCTACATATACATACTTACGATGAAGTTTAAGTTATAAACTAGGCACAGTAAGAAATTAGCAACAATAACTAATAATAAAATAGGACAATTATAACAATATACTGTAAGAAAAGTTATGTGAATGTGGTCTCTGTCAAAATAGCTTATTATACTGTGCTCACCTTTTTACATAAGGGAAGCACTTAACAGCCTCTCTTTGGCATATCTGAATTGCCACATCACTTCTCTTGTACTTTGAGGCTGTAACTAAGGGAAATAAGGGTGACTTGAACACATGCATGACAGTGGATCTGATCGCTGAGACAGCTGCCACGCGACTTATGGCAGTGATCATATATACCGCATGGAGACGCTCGACCAAGGGAGGGTTCATGTCCCAAGCAGAATGGCGCAGGATGCTGCAAGAGTTCATCACACTCCTCAAAATGGAACAAAATTTCAAACCTACGAATTCATGTTTATTTCTGGGATTTTTCATTTGATATTTTCAGCCCATGGTTGACATGGAACACAACACTGCAGATAGCAGGGGACTGCTGTATAAACACAGAGCAGGAAGTGGCATGAAGCCAAGGTCCATTGCTATCCGTGGAAATGGCTAATGCCTTGCTAGGGACGGTTTCCATATGTATGTATGAAATATGGTTATTTTCTCCTGTTAATCTATCTCATGCCAATTTAATTATTAGACCAGCCAAAAGAACCTAACATGGTAAGGAGAAGTTTCTTCCTCTCCAACAAAACCCTGTTGTTTTGTGTGACCTTATTGTTTAGGGGTCAGTCAGTGGGGGGAGTTTTGCAATTCTGTCTAGCATCATCTAAACACCAGATGAAAAAGGAAGTAGGAAGACAAGCTTAAATGGAACAATAATTGTATGAAAAAATAAATCAGAATATGGGAGCAAGTTATGTATACTTGGAATTTTTCTCATTCCCAGTTGACAGTAAAGGGACACACTGTAACCTCAAACAATTATATGACCATCCCTGCACTTAGATTGTTCTGTACTTTTCAAACTAATGCTAGTTGTAATACTGCCAGGAGACTATGGTCCATAGTTGGAGCTGAGATTTTGCAAATCATGTGCCTTGTAGTAAAATATTTTTTTGTCTGGGATTACAACAGTGAAAAGATTGGTCATCTGTGGGGATTTTCACAGCATCCATTCTAAGACACTTATCAAATATATCAAAAATTAAATGTCTTTCCTTGACTCACCAGGAAAAAATCAATTTAAAATGCTCTCACTAAAAAATAAACTCACATTCTGTTTTGAGAGGAGGGAATGCTAAAATGACAAAAGCATTTGGTTGCTGAAACCAAGAAAGAGGAAATGAGGAGTAAAAACATCAGTCAGTGTCCGTTTAGGGAAAACTCATATGAGATTGTGTTCCAGTTCAAGATTACTTGTCTTTGCAATTTGGATAGAAAATGTCTTAGAGTAAAGATTATTGACTATTGTAGGAGAATTTGGATTGTAATCAGCAGAAATGAGACAGCCAAGCAGAATGAAGTCATAAAAGGGAATTATTGCTCATGTAATTGCCTAACAGTGATCTTGGCAAGGACTGGTGTGTGATTCAAATAATTTCACTTCACTTAACCTCCATGTACTTGCCCTACTTCCTGGTTTTCCTTCCTTGTGGTTGCTCCCACTGAGCAAGGTTTTCCTCCTGTTTACAAGCAGGTGATGCACTGCTCCCAAGACTCTGAACTTCCTTGTTCATGTCCAGCTCAAAAGAGGTCATGTATTTCCAAGGACTTCCAGGAAAGGTCCTGTTGATTGTGCTGAGATCCACCTGGGACATGTGCATGAATCTGAAATAACTGCATTGGATAAGATTAATATCTATTATATTCATTATGCCCTCGCCCCTGGACCTGGGCTGTGACAAATCCTGCACAAATTCAAGTGCATTTAAATGGCAGAAAAAGATAGTTTCCAAAAGAAAACTTGAGGCACTTTCCAAAAGATGGGGATGGGGTTGGAAGTTGATGTTTGTCACTGGAGTCAACAAATATTCACTGAATAAGACTCCACTAACACTTAAAAAAGAGAAACTGTTTACCCTGATTCTATGTCCATTTGATCAGCACAGACTTAGCAACTGATTAAACAACACCAGTTTTTTTTAGTACCTCTCTTAAAAGACAAAGTATACTAGGCCACAAAGCAGGTGGGTTATTCCCAGGTTACTTGTCTTTGAGGAGTAGCCACTGTACCAAGTGGGTTATCTGACTAGTGCTATTCGGGCCTTTGCTGATTGACTGTTCTTTGCTTCTATTTCTGGGAGAGCCAAACCTGTAAGTTAAATCTCAGTTTGGAAATATGGGGCTTGGCATTAGTGACTGCATTTTAGGCCTGTTGTCTTGTTTAACACCTGACCCTTCTGTAGTCAGGAGTCTCATTTGCCATTCTTTTTAGGGTAACACATGGCTGATACTAAAATCAGGCTGTTGACCAGGCTACGTTTTCCTCTGGAGTCTCCCAGGAAATATGTGCTCACATATCATTTTCCTGGTTGACAGAACTCATTTCTTTCCTGTTAGACAACTCAAATCCTGTTTTCTTGCTGGCTGGAGACCATCTCAGCTTCTGGAGGGCCCTCTCAGCTCCTTGCTCATGGCCTTTGCCGCCTGCAAGCCAGCGATGCCCCATGGACCTCACTGGTGCTTCCAACCTCCAACTTGCTCTTCCACAACTACCTGCAGAGAAACTCTCCTTTAAAAGGCTGATGTGATGAGATCAGGCCTACCCAGAAAAATGTATGTTAAAATAAACTGTTCCATATAATAATAGAGCTTAATTCTGTGTGTGAAACCCATCATATTCAACTGGGGGATTATTCAGGACAGGTGCACCAGAGAGAGAGGAGATCTCCTCAGGGACACTTAGAATTCTGTCTCACACATCCACCTAATTACTCTTGGCCTACAAATTGATCTCTTAAACAAGTTTTTCACGTTTATCCACTTTAGAAAAGGCTTTTCAATTATCATACCAGGTATATTTTAGGTATAGCAGTTAATTATCATTCACATTTAATAATTAGGGTCTTTGGATCTGAAGTGATTAAATTGATAAATGACTTTTTTTCTGAACCTGTAATTTGAGGAAACAACCAAAGAGTGGCTAGCTCCTGAGTCCCTCTTGAAATGGCCAGTTACTATCTCATCCTTGACTATTACAATTTGCTTAATTGTCCCAGTTTCAATTTCCCCTACTCTATTATCTTCCCACTTACACTAAAATTTGATTGCTAGTTAGGTAAATGTTATGTATTCATAAAAATAAATCCCATACGCCATGCCTTGTTTAAAAGGTCATTGAAACAAGTGGGTAGAATATAAAAGCTTATGATGGGGAAAGGAATATTTATGGTACTTCTGTGACTATGATTAAATTGAAATATTGAAGGTTTTAGTGTACAAAAATAACTAAAATGATGTATCAAAATATTCAGTGACACATTCTCAGAATCGTCCCCTTATTCTTTTTTCTTTCATTAGCTTTCATTTGCCAAAGGACTTAATGAAATACAGAACATGTTCAAGGCAAACTCCATTACTTCACCCCAAATTGAACACTTCCCAATATTTTCTGATCACTGTCAGTGATACCAGCTTTCTCCAGGTTTTTCTTTGACTTCTGCTCCTTCACTGCTCTTTATATTCAATATAAAGGCATGAATCCCTTTGAGACTCTGATAAAAATCCATTGCTCTTCATCCCATTGAAATATATATGAATATATACTCATATACACAGCATTTTGCTTTCAATTTGGAGACTCACTGATTCCCTAAAGCTATCTTCATTTCATATCTCTTAAGTTATGCTATTTATTTCTCTGAAAGGCTTTATATCCACATCCTCTCTCCATTTCCAGGCCTCTCACCCTCATACCTCATTTACTGCAATCATATCCTTGCTCTTTCTAGACACTCGTGTATCTGCACTCAATGCACCTTACACACAGATAAGGTTCAACTATGATTTTTTCTCCAAAAATCTCTTTCAATAGATTCATTTACTCAAAAGTCTACCTCTTTGTATTCCTGGCATCTGAACTTACAAAGCCCATTTTTATCTCTTTTTTCCTAAACCTACTGCTTCATCCTATTCCCTAATTACTGGTTATGAGGAATACTAAAGGAAGTGTTTTCCTGGCTTCCACCAAATTCAAGTACTTTCCTCTCAGTGACATTAACTCCCTCCTCTCTGCCTGCATGCCTTTCCTTGCAGGTGGCTTCCCCACCACCTTAATGCTCTACCACGGGTGTCCAACCTGCAACCCGTGGGCTGCATGCAGCCCAGGATGGCTGTGGATGTGGCCCAACACAAAATCGTAAATTTACTTAAAACGTTATCAGATTTCTTTTGTGATCACATACCACAACGTATTTAACATGTGGCCCAAGACAACTTTTCTTCCAGTGTGGCACAGAGGTGCCACAAGGTTGGACACGACACCCCTGCCAGGTGTAGCTTCACCTTCTGCCCTCCTGCAGGATATCAGTTTGGTATGTGAGTGTATGCTATTGATATTAACCTTAAATAGTTTGTACCCTACTCACTTCTGCTATTGCTGCACTGGGAAGTCAAAAGGTAAAACAGGGTCTTTGTCCATTGTACCTGTCCCTCTACCTGGCATGCCCTTCCCACTTCCAATTAAGAGTACTACATTGTCTATAAAAGCACATACATAGTTTAGTAGTAGTAGGGAACATAAAAATGAGTCAATAAATTATATTTTCTACATTTTTCAAAGAAAGAAGAAAACTAATTTTAGTAGAACTGAATATAGTTTAAAATCCTGTGTTAAGTCCACTGTGAAATACCTTTTAAAAAAATCAAGTAACACAATACCTAAACATACACATATACATAAATTCACAATATACAACCTTGAAAATAAAGTGAAGGTGGAAAAAATTTCATTCTCCCTGACAAAAATAAACAGAATGGGATAAGTTCTCTAGAGTTGCTCAAAGGTTTACTATCAGACAAAGCAACTCATTGACAAGGTATTTCAGAAAATAAACTCCAGTGCCGGGAGCAGAGTTTTTCACCCTGCGGTGTAGCTACACCCTCATGTCCGGTAACAAATTGGAGAGGAAACAAAGAAATTGGGAGTCACAATAGTGTCTGGCACAGGGAAGTGGTAATGGTTTCATGGGAAACTTCTGCCATGAAAAGTCCCAGGTGACACAAAGTCCAGGAGTGATGGGCTCAGTGACTATGAGGCACAAAGCAAAGAAATAGCCCTTTTGTGGTAGCAAAGCTCCCCGGTTTAACCCCCAGGATAAATGTTTGCAATGGCTCCTACAGCTCCTTCCTGGTGCCATGGTCCAGGCCAGCCCTGACAGCAGCTCTCTGGTCCCTGGTCTCCTTGTACACCGAGGTGGTAGAGTAGGTAGTAATGCAATTAGCAATGGATGCACAGGTTGTCTGGGAAGTATGTCAGTTCTCTGAGTGGCATCAGCAGTCAATCAAGAATCATGAAGCTGCTTGGAAAGAGAAATACCTGCAGGGATTACGGGGGGAAAGGGCATCGCAGAACATAGTCAAAATTAGCCAGAATAGCAGCTCCTTTCACTTTTCAATCTTGAAAGAAGGGATCTGGGTGACTGGGTGCAGAATAATTGCTATGCTATTAATTTGCATCATAAGTGTACCTCTATGCTGGTGGCCTAAGGAAATACCTGTTATGTTTATATTTATATCTTAATTGGTTATAGATTAGGCATTGTGGGAATTCAGAGTTTGTCAAACCACCACTATAAAGTGACATTGTAACAATCTGCCTTGGGAGGTGCGGAGAAACGGAGAAACCGTTCCCTTTGGAACGGGAAATTTCCTGCATCCTTCTTCACATTGTAGAATAGCTTCTATCTGACTGTGCCTGCCATAGAAAAATGTTAATGAATTTAATGAGTGGCTTTTCAGAAGAAGAGAATATTACATCGATACCATAGTTGATCTGCTCTCCTTATATTATCTGTATGTTTTTATTTGAAACACAGGAAATAATATCAGTATTTAGCAGATCCTAAATATGTTTAGATGTTAGGGGAAGAGAAGAAAAATTCAAAGTTGAAGTCACTTGTCTAAAATATTTAGGATGATAACAGTGATATTATGTAGCCTGTACTTCAGAATATGGTGGCAGTTTTTACAATTCAACATTTATGAAAACAATAAAAATGTAAATTTTATACAAATCAACAACTAACTTTTATGCTGTTAAAATATTTTGAGCTGGTATAATGCAGTGAAATGCTTCACTGAAGGCAGGATTTGGTTTCCAATTCAGCTTCTGCAACTTAAAACCTGTAAGATTTTGTCAATTAACTGAAATTTAGAAACACATTTTTATCTATTAAATAGAGATTAAAAATTCCTATCTCACAGGTTGTAATGAGGTTTAAATGAGAAAATGAGGTAAAATCATTTTGCAAGAGGTAAATAAACTCCAGTTACATTATCGCAATTGTCAAACAGGTACAGTTAGGATAAGCATAAGAAAATACTACTTTAAATAGAGAATAATAAATGCATAATTGGATAAAACACAAGCTAGACAATGTTTAAAATGGCTGTATAGGATATTTAAATACTGAAGGCAAAAGACACATGGTGGATAGATAATGGAAAGTCAATGGGGTAAATTTCTGGCTTTTTGATAACAATATTATTAACTTCAAAGAAGTGTTATTTAACTAGGTGCTTTGTAAGTGTGTAGTGGCATTTTAATCTTCATACTGGTTGAATAGTCCGGTTTGATCGTTACTGTACTGTATCGGATGGCATGTGCAGCCCCAAACAGCAGCAGTATAGCGCCTGCTGAGAGACCAAAGGAGGGGGCGCGCCCATCTGTGGTTAGTGGGGCCAGCACACACCTATGATGACACCTTACAGCCTCGGCCATTCCTCCTACTGATACGTAAAAAGAAGAAACAAAGGCCGATATCATAAACGTGTGGGCAAGCTCCCTGAGCGTGTGATATGAACTGTCTTCTTTTATCACTCCAAGTAAAAGTCATGAAAAAAGAGGTAAAAGGACAAATGTCTTGAAGATTATGTTCATTGTTATATCTCTTGCATGCATAGAAAAGGGACTGAGTCATATTGAACAGTTCAAAGGATCCATTTATTTTCATTGAATTTATTTATTCCTTCCTCCCTCCCTTCTTCTATCCCTTCCCTCCCTCCCTTCCCTCCTTCCTTCCCTCCCTCCCTCTCTCCTTGCCTCTCTCCCTTTTTCCTTCCTCCATTTTTTCTTTTCTTTGGAGCTATTCACATAATTACTGTGTCAGCTACACTGACGATCCACAGAAGCACCTCACTATGAACTTCAATGAACTCTTTCAGATCCTTGGGAATTTACTCTTCCACTGACTCGAATGCTGTGTGGAGCACAAGAATTGCACTTCCAGTCATTTCTGTATTCTGGAATTTATCTTGAAAAACTCTTTTCTAAGAACCTCAGGGAACATTAATTTATGTTAATATATATATTTGCCAAATTATGTCAATTTTGCATCTATAAATGCAGTGTACAATGTTTACCCTGGATAAAAACTATACAATGACGTGTGTTTGAATGGAGCAAATGTCTTCTGGGCTTCTCTATGCAGACAGAAAACTAGTGCATAAATGGTCCATAATAAATAGGAATAATAACGCCAAAACATAACAAGAAACATTCTTCCTCTGTTGCCATCACTCTCTGATTTTTAGAAACTAATCATGACTAGTAATTCTGAAATTTTCTTTAGCTCATGCAATATTTTAAAAACAAGTCTTTTTAAAATCTAATTTATTCAGCTAAAAGTGTGTATTTCTAATTTCTTTTGACATGCTCAAAAAATGGAAATAATCAACTTGATTTTGGGGTACAGTGTATGTTTCCTGAGCTCACCTCACCCACCACTTCTTTAATTTTTTTCTTTGGCCTGATTCACTTCTGAAATTAATTTTGTTTTCTGCTTAGTCCCATGAGACACTAATTTCCATGCCACACCTTGACTTTATTCCTCTTTATTTTATCCAGACTCTCTTTACTTTTTTCATGACAAAATAAACTCATGTTGCTAAACTAAAATACAAAGAGTAGGCAATTTGCCTTCTCCCCCCACAACTCCCTGTGGCCACCCCCTATTTCCTTCCTTACCCAGGTTCCCTTTTCTGTTCTCAGATGAAGTGATCCCAATTCCCCAGAATACTTCTTTAGCTTCTAATTCAATTTATGTATGTTACACTAATAATACAAATTCTAGGTAAAGTTTAGGAATCTGAATTCCCATGACAGGCAATGGAAAAAGCTTTTTTTGAGCACAAGAGGCCGTGAAAGTCCAAGCAGAATGTGTCACATGGCCGTGTATTTGCTCCACCAACAAACCGAGTTGGCCCAGAGACAGTGCAGATTGAAATAGAATTAAGGTATCACGGTTAATTGAAAATAAAGCTTAAGGTAAACTCTCTATTCCTCAAAGACCACATCAGGATTGGCAATGATATGTCAATTTTGCTGAGTAAAAGACATCAGGGTTTCTTTTTAATATATTACACAGGAACTTGATGTGTCCTTTTATGGGTCATGCTTTCTATGTCTGAAGCTAGGAAGCACAAGCTTCCTCTTCAACACAAGTATTCTGTCCCACTGGATATTCTCCTAGGTTTTTGTTTATCTATATCTACATGTATCTCTATCTGTCTATCTATATCATCCATCATAATTATTCTCAAAGTAAATTTCATTTGTGGTGTATGACAAGAATCAGTTTCTTTCTTTGCC
>VMDR010025239.1:0-14595 GCA_007922815.1 Macrotus californicus | reverse complement strand
ATTAGATGTGATTGAGCAGTATAGCTTCTAAGTGCAAAGTTGTCATCATTTTCAAGAGAATTAATGGCTCTTCAGGAAATGTGTAGCTTGGGAATGCCAAGCCCTAGGGATCCTCAGAGTTGCCATTAAACAGCACCTCTCTCATGCAGTTTCCGGTGTGACACTGGTCTCATTAGGCCAAAAAGATAGAGCTGGAAAACAAGTGTACATTTCTCAAATGCATTTGGTTAGAACCTTTTGTGAAGTTTTCTGAGCATCTTAGGAAATACATGTTTCATGGATCCTACTCGGAAGCAGCGGGTTAGATTTAATCCTGCAGGCTCTGATCAACCCAAGCTTCAATTTGACAAGCCAAAGTGGGCTTTTGCCAACACTGAGACACAAAGAGTTAGCATGAAGCAATGATGTTTGCATCGAAGTTGTCTGAGTGATCTCTTCTCTTCTCTTGCAGGTGCTTCATCCCGAATATCTATGCAGCTCTGTTCACTGCAGCCCTCGTTCCTTTAACGTGCCTCGTGGTGGTGTTTGTGGTGTTCGTCCACGCCTACCAGGTGAAGCCACAGTGGAAAGCGTACGATGATGTCTTCAGAGGAAGAACAAATGCTGCAGGTTTGGAAGAGACCATATTTGTACTTTGGAGATGGGAACTTTTTAATGGTGGGGAAAGTGTCAGTGAAAATTTTTTATCTAAAAAGAGTGAAGTTATATGTAGCTTTCAGCACTGTTAGTGAAGCCCTAGTCTCCAGTCACTTCTGCGTCTTGGTATTTCCTGGCATCTCCTTTTTTTTAGGTCTCCGCAGGTTTTAGTCCTGGTTCCAGCCACAGCCTTTGGGAGTTTATCCTCAAAGTTTCCTTCAACTTAAGCAGTCACAACTTATGTTCAATCTGTGAAATTTAGTCATGTGTTTCAGAATCTGAGAATCCGTCACAAGCAAACCTCCACAACGCCCAGGAGTGCTATGTTTTGTATGTGGAGTTCTGATTGTGCTGACAGATGTTTAAAAACATATGTGATCAGACAGCTTCATAAGTGGCTACACATGTCTAGTTATTTAAGAGTGCAAGTCTTTCCAGCTCAAATTGGCTTTCACTGCAGCTCATTTTTTCCTTTTGAATCATACTTAGAACAGATTTTTATGATCTGATTATTTTTTTGTGGTTAGATTAGAGTCTCAGGATTTTTTTTTTAACTAGGAACAATAACCACACACCTACATAGAGAAAACTTACTCTAAAATGGTGTGAGTGGCTGGAATATCAGGAGATAGGGAATCCCTCTTGGGCCATGAGGAAGAGGAGTCTCCTTTTTTCTAAGCTTTGACAAATCTAAGGCCAAATCAATGAGAGGAATTCTTCACATTTTAAGTGCTTCTCAGAGTTTAAGCAAGATACCATATATGAAGTCCCTAGAATAGTGTCTAATACATTCTTGGGGGCTCACTAGGTGGTGCCACTTACAGGATAATAAAAGGAGGTACTCTAATGCAAGAAAAATCTTCTAGCTCCTGAATTGGATCAGGGAAGATACGAAAAGATTTTCTTCATGGTATAAAGAGAAGGGACTTCTTTTATATTATTTTGTGGGGTCATTTATAAGATAGCTGTATCTAGCTGCCTTTCTGTGTTTTCTCTCATTTAGCATGGAATCATTGTGGAGGCAGAAATATTGCTTAAGGTTATGATTAATTTTAAATTATTCTATAGGAAAACTATTTAATGTAGAAATCCTACTTTTTCATGGGGCATAGGATTTTTCCAGAACCTATGCTTTTATTCAACTTGGGATTCATTTTATTATAATGCATATTCCTAAGGAAAGAGTTGTTTATGTCCCCAAATGGCAAGATTTGTTCTGTTTTCTATATAACATGGAAGTGTCAGTGTTTGCATGTTTTCAATGATGATAACATAAGGGCCTAACACAATGAACTAATCCTTCTCATGCCTAAATCACTCCTGAGCCTTTTGGATATGATCCAGCATGGTTGCAGTACATAAACAATACTTGATCTGAAAAACATAGCACTCAAGCTAAACAAAATTCTGAAAGTCCCGGCACACGTGTATGTCAAGTAGGGAAACCTCTCTTGCGATGAAACACTAATAGAAGCATTGCTCTATTGCACCTTCTTTAATACAAAAAACATTTATGATGTTTCTAACTTCTGTATCCCCACGACAACTAGTTTGAAAACGAATACTCATTACCACATACTTGGACTCCTACAGTATTTTCCTGATTGGTCATTAGTTTGAGTCTTTTTCTTCTCCATTTCATTTTTTCAGTTGCCTGTATTTAAAAAATATAAAGTGGATCACCTCTCTCTCCAGCATTATAGTCCTTCAAGCTCTTTCTCATTGCCAAAAACAGTCCAGTGTTTTTTAGTCTACAAGAGTCTCCACAGTCCACCTTGGGTCACCTTTCCATCCTCAAGTTAGTTACTATTCATCCTGCACCCTGACTCTGCCAGTCTCTGTACTGTTTCCTAAAACTGCCTGATACTGTCATCTTTGTCCATGTAAGGAACCCTCAACTTTGAACTCCTCGTCATTAATTGATAAAACCTATGTGTTTAATAAGTGATATGGGAAATGTGGATGAGAGAGAGGTGAAAAGGGCCTGTCACCTGTCATTAGTTCCCCAAAGCTGTCTCACATAAACTCATAATCTAAATAAAAATTGTGTGCTGGATAAACCCAGGTTAATTCCCCTAGACCCCACTTCCAACAAGATATTACTCACTTTTTTATATAATATCCTGGAAGCTCCCAATATACTACCTCTTCTGTGAAACCTTTGGAATTGTCTCTTTACAGAGCCACACCAATAAGAATTACTCATTTCCTCATGTGTACCCTTAAAGAAAGCACTTTGTCCCTACAGCCAGTATAGCACTTACCTTGGAGTGGTGACTTGTTTGGGAGTGTGTGGCTGATTTCCTTAATAAATAATGAATCCTTTTAGGGCAAGGACCATTATTATTCATCTCTGTATCACCAGTATCTTGCACAGTGCTCAGTGGATAGCAGCAGCATAATTAAAATTCATTAAATAAATGAATAAATTAATGATCATGAATGCATCATAAAATCTTATAATTAAGCTAAATACGGCATAAGAAGAGAAATCTATTATATCATCAAAAGTAGAAACTCAAGGATTTATCTCATTGATCTGTTTGTAGGTACCGCCCTTTGAAGGTTATTATTAAGACTATTTTTTTTCCTTGACATCTGTGATTTCCAAAACTACATGTTCAGCTTTGACGTCTGACTGATCTTTTATATTTTATTAGCAACCTATTATAACTCACCTCCACTTGTGTATGCTCCACTTACCTTGAATTCAAAATTTATAGAAAAAAATTACTATCTAGACTACCAAGGAGAATTTTATGTTCTCTTTAAATCTTTCTTCTAAAATTACACTGCACTGACCTGAAAAATGTCTACTCGAGATGGCACTATAAATGCATGTTTTGCCCACTACCTTGCTCCATATACTTAGCAGTTAAAGACAAGCTGTAACAATAGGAAATTTAAAAGGAGTTTAACATCTCTGTGGATCAGAAATAGCACAGGAAGACAAAGTGGTAAGCTGGTCTGAAGCCATGGACCCAAAATTTTCTGTGTGCGCAAGCAAGTGGATGAGGGAGTACCTCAACTACTGTGGTGGTGAACTGGAAACAAAAGGTCCTACCCAAGCAGGTAGAGCTGGCGTAACAGCACCTGCATGAAAGGAGCCTGAAAAGTAGCTGTACAGTACCTTGGGCTTTGGATTATAGAAATCTGGGAGCCCAAGTAGAAAGCAGACAAAGCATCTTATTAAATACCTGGGCCAAGCTCTCTTGAGTTCACAAACTGTATCTGTCATATCCATATGTCACCATGGGGTCAGGAGGCCCAAGACATCAAACCAATACTTGTCGGATAGCAGGGATGAGTGAAGGAACTTCAAAACCATTAGAAAAAGGTAGTCAGAAAGGGGGGGGGGGGCATGGAGAGCACAAGCAAAGAAGCAAATACTTTCCACTCACAATTAGCTGCAATATAAAAATTCCTAACGTTGGAGGAAAACTAACAAAGAGAGCCCTCAGAATCAGCAACCAAAAGGATAGATTTCATCTAGAAAAATATTTTAAAATAAAATAAACTATAAATAACTTTAAGTATGTTAGGATCCTCAATAATATAAAGCAGAAATTATCAGACTACAAGCCACTCATCTGTTTTCCCATTTCATCTATGTATTTTTATAGCTTCATTGAGATATAATTTACATAAAGTTTATCTGTTTCCATTGTGCCATTCAGTGGTCTTTGCTCTATTTGTATAGTTGTGTAACTATCACCATAATATCATTTTTGAACATTTTCAATGTCCCCCAAAGAAACCCTGTGAGCGGTCATTCCCCATTATTCACTTTCCTGGCCCTGGATAACCATTAATCAACTTCTTGTCTCTAGATGTCTCTATTCTGGACCTTTCATATAGTGGGATCATAGAATTGAGGTCATCTTTGTCTGACTGCTTTCACGTAGCATGATGTTTTCAGTGTTCACCCACATTATGGCATGTATTAGGACATAGGTTTTTTTTTTCCTATTTCCAAATAATATTCCACTGTATGGATACACTACATTTTCCTTATCATTCATCAGTTGATATTTGAGTTGTTGTTACCTTTTGGCTATTATGAGGAATGCTGCCATTGACATTCATATACAAATTTTTGTATCAGCACGTGTTTTCATTTCTCTTGGATATATACCTGAGGTGGAATTGCTGGGTCATATGATAGTTCTATGTTTAACATTGAGAGGAACTGCCAAACTGTTTACCAAAGTGGCTGCAGTGACCTGTTTTTATAAATGAAGTGTTTCTGAGTACACAGCCACACCCACTTTTTTACACATGATCTGTACCTGCTTTCACAATACATAGTTGAGTACATGTAGTACAACAGGGACCATGTGCTCTACAAAACCTAACATAGTTAATGCCTGGCCCTTTACAGAAAAATTATGTGACTGACCCATGGTATAAAGGAAGACATATCTACTAAAAATCACTTAAACATTAAAAAAACAGAAATAAATATAAACAAATAAAATTAAAACAGACCAATTGAGGCCCTGCCTGGTGTGGCTCAGTGGATTGATTGCCACCCTGTTAACCAAAGAGTTGCCAGTTTGATTCCCAGTCAGGGCACATGCCTGGGTTGTGAGCCAGGTCCCCAGTAGAGGGCACATGAGAGGCAACCACACATTGATGTTTCTCTCCCTCTCTCTAAAAAGAAATAAATAAAATCTTAAAAAAAAATAAAACAGACCAATTGAAATGAAAGTGTAGCAATGAAAAATAGGCTAGTTGAAATTTTAAAATATTAATATTCAAGATAAACTCTAGATGAGACAGAGAGAAGAGGGAATTAATGAATTAGAATCTGAAGCTAGTATTGAGAAATTCACCAAGGAAACAAAAAAGTGAAAATACCAAAGCAAAGCTAAGAGATATGAGAATAGATTGCCAAAGGAAAGAATGCAGGAGGTGGAGAAAAGCAAGATTTGAAGAGGTAATGATTGAGAATTTTCCATAATTAAAAAAAAAAGTAACCTAACTATGCTTGAAGTAGATGTATACATGGAAAAAGAAAGTTGGGGGAGAAAGCTGAAAATTCTAGTATATTAGTAAAATATAAAGTTCCCATGTCTGTATTTTTGAAAAACTGGATAGTGAGCAGTTTTTTCTTGCCTCCAATAGCCTGTACCGTATGAGAGGTGGCACAAGCCTCACTCCGGGGCTCAGACTCCATGGTGCGAGCAGATGCAGAGAGGTTCTCTGCAGACCCAGCCTCTTCGCTTTCTCCTGAGAAACCTGCACTTTTTACCCCCATGTACACTTAATACCTGAGGAGGGCGGTTCTAATGAGTCTCAAGCAGAACCAGCTAGTCCTCTGCAACTCCAAGCTTGCAAAAGCAACCCTTTTTCCCTAAGGCAACTGAGATGGTTTCTAGTGTAGTTACATTTGCCCTGCATTTTTTTTAACTGAATGACCATTTTTAGATGTATTAGATGTATTTAGATGTATTATGAAAATAGATTCTCAAGTAATAAATCAAGAGAAGAAAATAAATGTTCCTTTCTTATAGAAACTTAATTTCCTAGTTTTACAGAAGATGCTAAATTTTGAGTATTATTGGTCAAGCATTGTTAAGGGCTTTTTTGTTTGTTTATAAATCAGTTTTAACAATGAGTATGATGCATTATGAGAAGGAAAGTTCAATTTGTAGTTTACGTCTAGCCAAGCTGTTTTTTATTTGTTGGTTTTTAGTAACCATAATGATTATGATTATTTATTTACCTTAGAGTTTTAGGTTTGGTAAACAAATGCTATTAGTTAACACCAGTATCTCCTATTTGAATAACTAAAGAGTTTGCATAAATCATTTTGTTAGGCCTGCAATCTTTCATATGTCTGTAGAGTTATTATCCAAACTCATCACTATTGTGCAGGTTAGGTATGCCTAACAATAGAAGCAATAAAAATCTACACTTTTGTGTTTTTCATGACTGCTAAGTATCAATCCCTTTACCACTGTATATTTTGAGTTACTTTTTTGTTCCTGGTATCCTTAATTTGAGAGTTCAAATAAACTCAATGAAATCCAAAGGAAAGAAGGGCGCATAGATAGAGCTGCTAATACGTAAAATACACCATATCCTGTCACCTCCCGAAGATGGCCACTGTCAGTCCCTTCCTTTTCTGAGCCTGGCCCAGGACAGCGATGACAGCTCGGCCTCTGTGCCTCTTTTGCTGCCTGACTGCCGTCAACCACATTTTCAAATGTCAGTGGTTCCTCATGACATTCACGGGCCTGCTCCTCTCTTCACTGGGCTGAATGTGCAGTGTGAGTGAGTCAGGATAAAGGTATGTTCCCTGAACTAAATTTCAATGCCTCAAACAGACTTTAAACAAAGCCTGTAATTTTAGGGTTTGGTTTTGATCTCTGGCAGTGATAAGCTTGTCTCTCCTGTGAGGCTCAGAATTTACTGGCTCCGTTCTGATTTATCAGCCAGTTCTTACGTGAGGAATGATTCACATAAGACCAGGGAAGGAAAATAATTTGAATAAAAAGGAATTAGGTGATTACAAATCCCTTTCTTATTAAAAAAAAGAAACCCACACATATGTTTAGACACAAAAGGATCATCGCTTATGTCCTAAAATTGAGTGACTTTGTTTCCCCTGATGTTTAAAAAATTTCAAATAGAGTTCAGAAAAATTCAATGAAATCCAAAGGAAAAAGAGGAAAAGGAAAGAGCTCCTGGTAAGTGCAGTAGACTCCATGGTTTGCTCTCCAGAGATGGCCACAGTCCATTGCTTCCCTCCTGTGGCATGTATGCTACCTCCCACACAGACCAGTGCAGTCTGTTTCTCCTCCCTATAAATCTGGACTAGCCTTGGCCCTGGCCAGTGTGGCTTAGTCGGAAGGGTGTTGTCCTGCAAACCGAAAGGTCACAGGTTCAATTCTCAGTCTGGACACGTGCCTGGGCTGTGGGTTTGGTCCCGAGTCAGGCCGTGTGCGAGAGGCAACCAATTGATGTTTCTCTCTCTCTCTTTCTCCATCCCTTCCCCTCTCTCTAGAATCAATAAAAGAAAGAAGAGTAAAATAAATTTTTAAAAATAATCTTTTAAAAATCTGAACTGGCTTTGGACTTGCTTAGACCAATACAATATGATGGAAGTGGTGCTGTCCCATAATGGTTCTGGCCTTTAAGAGAGCTAGCAGTTTCAGTTTCTTTTCTCTTGGAAGCTAGCTGCCATGTAAGAAGTCCAGTTTCCCTGAGACCACCATGAGGTTTGAAGTGCCAGGCTCGTCATGTGGAGTGGCCACGTGAGCAGACATGCTGAGCCGGCCTTCAGTTGTTTCACATACATCAGCCCTGATTCCAGACACGAGAGTGAAGAAGAGCTCTTACAGGTTCTAGCACAAGTAGAAACCACACAGAGCAGAAAAACTGCCCAGCTCAAACTGCAGGACTGTGAGAAATAATAAATTATTTTAAGCCACTAAGTTATGTGGTGGTTTTATTATGTAGTTATAAATAGCTGAGACACTCTGGTTCTAGTATCCTTATTCTCACATCAGAATTATAGTGTCATTTTAGATTTTACTGCTTGTAGGGACTTACATGGTTTATAAATAAAAACAGAAAAAAGGAATATGATTTTTTTCCCAAAGCAAAATTGAGGTTTCCACTAAAATGAAGTGGAAGAAATCTTACCTAGTAACAGTATGTGCTTGAATGGGATCCAGAATGACCAATATAACAGGTTTCACATGTCCTTGGCAGTAAGCTGCTTGTTTGCAGCCTGCTCTCAGTTCCATTTCTCAAAAGAAAATAAAACAATGCCTAGGGACCTTAGGAAAACCCCAGAGCTTCTCACCAGACTATGAACAATCTCTTCCACTTGAGCTTGAAAAATCTTTGTGAACACAGTTCAATGTTCCCACATTTTGCCAACAGTGGTGGGGAAAATCCAAAATTTTTAAAGAGACATTGTGGATGCTTGTCCTCTGCTTTGATTCCTATCTATGACCTCAGTCTTCAAAGATTTAGATCAGAACTCTTTGAGCCTGAAAGACGATGTGTAGTCAGTCTTTTGTGTTTGTTTTCTTCATTACTGTTTCTGAAAACATTTGGGATTTGATAATGCTTATTACACAGTAACATTAGGAATTAGTTTCCTGAGGTTTAAAACATCCAGATGAAAAGTATTATAAAAATAAAATCAAAGAGTTTAGAGAAAGCTTACATTTTTGTTTAATCTCCTGATTTATACATGTAATCAAAGAAGAAAAGGGACTAATAATTTGTGGCAGAGCTGGGTCTTTCTAGAACTAAAATTTTTTGAATATTTTTTTTCAGCAAACTGCCTTTCACCTAGTCACAGTTAAAGATTGATAAGGACACGGGTAGCTCTCTACTGAGTCTATTTCAGCACTGAACTTTTAGGTCCAATTTACATTTGTTTTCTAGGTAGGCAGAGGGCACAGGGCACAGATGCGGTAGAGCTAGAAGAAAGAATAAAGGGCTGGACTGTGCATAAGTGGCAGGTGTGAATTTACCTGGGCCACCCTGGTGGTCATAATAATATTGTCATCACCTCTACCAATTAAGACTCACCGTATGCCAGACACTGTGCTAAGCAGTTTGTATATATTATCTCTATTTTTACAAGAATCTTATGAAGCAGATATTATTATTTATATAGTCAGGTAAGGAAATCGGGATATGAGAGGCACAGAAAAGTGTCCAAGTTCGCAGTTGGTGTTAGAGCCTCAGGTGACCCTCGAGCTCTCCAGAGCTGCCGCTACTGCACAAATACCATTTGTTATCAAAACTTACATCAAGAAAAATAACATGAAAACATTGAATGACACTTACAAAACTCTCATGTCATAAAAGTAATAGGCTCGTTTCCCCAGAAAGAATTTGAAGTGATCTGGGCTGGTAAATTAATTCTTCGTATTCCGATTTCCAAGAAAGGCCGCCTCCTCTCTTTAGGGTACTGAAACATCCCTGGTTTTCCTTATCACTCTCATATGTAGTACAGGCATAATGATAATACTTAACTTCACAGAGCCGTTTGAAGGATTAAATGTTAATTCATTTCAGGGCTTTAGTGTACGCTCTCTGTAATATACTCAGTCCTCGGTATGTATTGGTATTTCTATTAGCACAACTTTTTTTTCTCCCTCAATGACAGTTTAATATACTTTTATTTTAGTCAGGATTTATAAGATAAAATGAAACATTGAAGAAAGAGTGTTATAGACATAGTATAACTTTTAATATGTGCAAAATAAGGTCAGATATACAACTCCTTTGTTCTATATGCATCCTAAATATCTCTCAAATAAGTCTCCCTCTTTCTTTCTTCATGATTATGACTGGTGTGTCAATCAGTTCAGGCTGCCATAACTAAATATCATGGACTGGGTGGGTTAAACAACTGAAGTTTATTCCTCACAGTTTTGGAGGCTGGGAAGTCCCACAGTCTTGTCCCCAGCTAATTCAGTTCCTGATGAGCACCCTCTTCCTGGCTTACAGATGGCCATCTTCTTGCTGTGTCTTAACGTGGCAAAGAGAGAGTGCAGGTGCTGGGGGAGTAGGGGAGTTCTGTCTTCTTTTAAGGGTAATGAGGACTCCACCCTCATGGCCTAATTACCTTTCAAAGTCCCTGTCTCCAAAGACCCTCTTTCTTCAGCTATACTGAGCTAGTGCTGTTGCCTAAAAACAACATGATTTCTGGTAAGCCTGAACTTGAATAACATAACTGAATTCCCTCTCATTTGCTTAGCTTATCAGTAAGTTTATGGTCAGGGAGAAAAAGGAATGGAATTGAAGCTCATTTCGATCTTGATCGCCATTGTGAAGATGATCCCGTGGGGTGTTAGCAGAAGATGTGATCAGTATGGTATGCATTTAAAGCCACTGATGGAGAGCATCACAGCGGCATTGCTGCCCAGGTGCACCGCACACTTTCTGACCTTCAGCGCAGTTCACATCTGTATCGATGCATGCATAACATTGCCATGCCTCAGTTTCAACCAGAGAATCAATGAAATTTTCCCCATTGCTTATAATTTTTGTATATATATCACGTGAGTTTCTCATATATTTCCTTGGCAGTTTTTTCTCCAAATTAATCAAAAAGTTTACATTTTAATTTTTCTGACATACTTCACTTTTTAAAAAACTTTCTCCTGCTCAAATTCTTCTTTACTTATCCTGGAAAAATTACTGATGAGCCATTACTTTTTATTTTCCTTTGAAAGACACATAAAATGATTATTCATGTTTATTTCTTTGAAGCAAGAGCACATTTTTTTTTAGTGGATGACTGAAATCTTCCATTCAACTTTTGGCTGATGAAAGTACAATATCTGGGTTTTTTTAAATGTATCTCTCTAAAATGAGTGTTCAGACAATTTCTAAAGAATGTATATAAAATCCGACTAGCAAGTAGGAAACTCAGTTTTTTAAGGCTGTTTTATCTTGGAACACCTGACATTGAAAGCACCACATTCCCCTTCTGACCTAGCCTGTGAGCCGCCTGTCAGTGCTGACCTAGTCTGTTGCTGTCAGTGCGTACCCTATAATACACCACGGCTCCCTCTCGTCTGCCACATCCCAAGCCCTTAGGTGTCAATTACGTTCTTGATCCGCAACATTTTCCATGTGTTGTTTATTGCCATTTTTATTATCTACACGTACTTTCAATTTATGATTTAATGCTTACACAGTTACTTTTTTAAATGCAGTCATAGAATAATAGTTGATCACACTTCAAGTAATCAACTGGCACAATATTAAAGAGAAGATTCAGAAATAAAGCATATTTGGCTTGCTAGGACTAGGAAAGTAGCAAGTGGGGACAGGTAACCTGGGAATAGCGATCATGTCATAAATTTCTTTACAAATGTACCCTTGGACAAGGCCTGTGATCACAGCGCCGTACTTAATACTTTACACATAAAATTCAGAAAGCCAAATAAAAGTAAATGACATTTCTGTAAGTTGTTCCCTTTTAGGAGAAAAGTACACCATATCAGAGGTGAAAATCTTTTCACAAAACTACTCTTTCACTTGCCTTTTCATAACTGAAGTTGTCTGCCCCATAAAAGCTCACTTTCCTTACAACTAGTTGGAAGAGGATACTCCTTCCAACTAATACGGTGTCAAAAATATTTTTGCTCTCTTTAAATCTTTGCTTTTTGCTTATAATACCCTTTTCCTCCTCACGTGAGTGTGGTTACCATTTCTCTCCCCACATCTCTCGCTGAGCACAGCCTCTCCCTGCTCCTCACTCCTACTGGTTGCTTGTCGTCACTGTGACCTCCCTTCCCTTCACCCTGTGATTGGACATTCCATGGATATTTTCACCAGCTCCCTGGATTTCCTTGCCAGCTTGGCTCTCTCCCTAAGCATTTTGCCAATCATCAGTCCCGTCAATGCCTACACTTCTCTTCTGTTTACCAGCCAATTAGTACTACTCTCTAACAGCTATGAGTTGATTCTAAGTATCCTTAAACTGGGCCATCTCTGCTTCTCAGAAATCCTTTGGATTACCTTTCATTGATTCTTAATTAATCTTTGAAACAGATTCACTGCCCTTAAGTATTATACATAATACTGTCTATTCTCACATTCTGCACAATTGTGAAACAACACGATGTTACTTTATTCAACTTTCCATATTTTTATATATTCATTTCTCTGTCATTTCCTTTCTTTGGCACTTTGCCTCCTGTTTCAGATAAGGAGGTAAATAGCTCGTTCTCACCAAAGCCAGCTCTCCCAGTTGTGCCCTTCACCTGTTTTTCTCTCTCTTGGAACCTGCTTCATTCAATGCTACGCAGTTGTCTTACGTCATAAATCTCTCTCTCCTCTGTATTTCTCCTTCATCTAAAAACATGCATCACTTTTCACTGCCTCAGAGAGCTCACTCATATGCTGCTGCCTTATCAAGTTACTTCCGTGCCACTCCTTCACCAAAAAACTCCTTGAAGAGTAGTGCATGTGAGCTAGCAGACCTCATCACCTCCCGTTCATTGCTGAATCTGGAGACTGTCTCACCTACGCTCTTTCATTCACTCATCACCTGTGACTTTGGACACCAAACCTACCATCGTCTTAACTCATGTCCTTGTTCTTAGACTCTTCTGCATAAGTCAGTGCCCCTCCTCAAATAGTCTGTTTCCCTTGGATTTCATGACATTCTCTTCTTTCTGTTGTCCTGCTAAATCCAAGGCCATGAAACATTCTTCTTGTGACTCAGCTCTGGAGTATATCTGCTTTTCAGGGATTGCCTTTGCCTTTTTAAAATCACAGCGGTAATTTTCAAATCTGTCAGTTCGAGTCCAGCTTCTCTCCCCAGCGTTTCTGCCCTCCTCCTGAGAACGGTGTCTTGTCCTCCGGAAGTACAAAGTTTGTCATTGACTTTGCTCCTGTGCCTGTCCCAGCTGCGCTGATCACTGTGTTATTCTTTCTTCCCTTCTTCCTCTTCGTCCTTTTCCTATTTTCCTAACCTTGGAGCCAGTGGAATTTCTTTTACTCCACAGTCATAGACTTTCAGGTCAGCAGTTTTCAAACACGATCATTAAAATCACACTTTCAGAAACTGTGGTTTGATGAGTTGCTCTGCAGACTTACTGATTGAGAATCTCCAGTGTTGAAGTCCCGATATCTGTGTAGTTCCAAGGTTTCTCATCGCTTTCTGATTTGGGGGTAGTATGGTAGGTTCTATTTTGGTGACATCCTGTGTCCATCCCCTTCTTTCCATTGTGGGAGCCACTTCTCTGCCATTCCCTTGCCTCCAACCTTCATCACCGCTCACTTTGACCACTGCAGTGGTCACCTGACTGGTAACCCTGCCTCCAGCATTCTCTCCCCTCTTTATTGTCTTATAAGATTAGCGCTGTTTTGCTTAGGCCACACCTCTGGTCAGACACTTTAAATGGCTTTCCATTTCCTGTAAAAAAGTATATATTGCTTACCCTGGTCCTTGGGATCCCTTCATGACCTAGTGTTACAATATTCTTCTCACCATTTACCTTCATGGACTTTTAACTTCAATCAAAAGGGATAATTTAGCCCTGGCTGGTGTGGCTCAGTGGATTGAGCAACAGCCTGCAAACCAAAGGGTCGCAGGTTCGATTCCCGGTCAGGGCACATGCCTGGGCTGTAGGCTGGGTCCCCAGTGTGGGGCACGTGAGAGGCAACCATGCCTGGGCTGTAGGCTGGGTCCCCTGTGTGGGGCACGTGAGAGGCAACCATGCCTGGGCTGTAGGCTGAGTCCCCAGTGCGGGGCACGTGAGAGGCAACCACACATTAGTGTTTCTCTCCCTCTCTTCTTCCCTTCTCTCTAGAAATAAATTTTAAAAATATAAAAAAAAGGGATAATTTATACTAATGTATGCATTTGCCTTTTTGTCTCCACTTATGGTATTCCTACTACCGTAAGCTCCACTGTGTTCAATCATGGCTCATCCTCAAGGCCCAGCTGGAATTTCTCCTTCCTCGCAAAGGTCCCCCTGATATCATTGACTGGAAGTAACTGCTGTTTTCCCTCATTTTTATGTAACTGGATTTCTCCTACTATTCATCTTCAACCTTTTATTATAGTGCATGTCTGTGTATGTGTACACATACAATAGTATATATAGTTACATATATATTTGAAAGGAAATCCATATGTAATTTGTCTTTTACCTATCACATTTCAGCTAATACAGTTTTTATGCTTGCTAATGAAATATATTTCTTGCATAGCAAGCAATAGCCAAAGTTTATATAAAACTGTTCTAAATGTTCTGTGTTTCAACCATTAAATCCTCATTGAATCTACAAAACCTTATTTGGGAGGTGCTAATGTTATTCTCATGGTAGAGATGAGTAAATTGTGTCTTTGAACAGTGAAGTACTTTACCAAGTTCACACAGCTGGGAAATGGCCTTCAAATAATATTTCAAGTCTATGTCCATAACCACTGTACTGTACTCTTCTGCTTTTGTTAATGATTAA
>VMDR010025238.1:0-14606 GCA_007922815.1 Macrotus californicus | reverse complement strand
TATATATTTGGTCTTTGTCTCCATTTCTGGCACAGAGCTCTTAAAACCCTTGGAATGTCCCAAGTGGCATCTTAATAGTCATCATGAATCTCTTTCAGCTAAACCTGAGTTTTTGTTAATGACTTCACTTTTAGAAAGCACCTAAGATATATGCTAGTGGCCAGGGCAACCAAATAAGTGGCTAGAAGGCTGGAACTTTTAGAGTCACCTTCCTGATCTCCAGGGATGGCAGATGGACAAGAGGTTGAATCAGTTGCCAATGGTCAGTAATTAAAGCAATCATGCCTGTGTAATGAAGCCTACACAAAAACCCAAAGGGGCAGGGTTTGGAGAGCTTCCCAATTGGTGGAGAATCAGAAAGAGTGGCATGTTCAGAGAGCATGGGATCATCACACTCTTCGCCATTCTTTACCCTCTGTGTTTCTTGAGTTAACTCCTTTTATAATAAGTCAGTAATGTTATAAGTAAAATATTTCTCTGAGTTCTGTGATCCATTCTTGCAGGTTAATCAAACCCAAGGAGGGTTCATTGGAACCTCTGATCTGTAGCTGGTAGGTCAGAACCACAGGTGACAAGCTGGACTTGTGACTGGCATCTGAGGTAGAGGAAAAAGGGGTCTTGCAGGAATGAGCCCTTAACCTGTGGAATCTGATGCTATCTCTATGCAAATGTGTCAGCATTGTGTCAGATTGTAGGACACCCAGCTAGTGTCACAGATCTTTTTGGTGTGGAAACACACACACACAGAGGAACTGGTGTCAAAATCAGATCTTCTCTTCCCCCGATTCTTGTTTCATCATTGGTTTAGACATCATTTACAGTAACTGTATTCATATAATGCCAAGAATTTTTATCTCTTCTTTCTCTTTCCTATGGTAATTTTCCTATGGTATGGTAATTTAACAGAGTAGAAATGAAGAAATATCAGCTTCTGTCACCTTTATGTTTTTATTCTTAAATTTCTCTCTGTATTTGTTACCTATAGCTGCATAAAAATTATGCCCAAACTTGGTGGCTTGAAACAACAACCACATATTATGTCACAGTTTCTGTGGGTAAAGAATCCTGGCATGTCACAACTTGATAATGTTGGCTCAGGGTCTCTTATAAGATTGCAGTTAATCTGTCAGGTCAGCTGGGATTGCGGTCTCATCTGAAGGTTCAACTAGGGGTGAAAGAATCTCCTTCAAAGCTCTCATATACAGTTGTTGGAGGATCTTGTTTCTTTCCTCCATGCTTGTCCATGGCACTTCCTCAGAGAAGGGAAATTCCTTTTCCTCAGGGCACAAGTCCAAGAGAAAGAGCAAGAGAGGACACCCAAGACAGGATTCAGACCCTTCTCATAATCTAAACTTGGAAGTATCATCCAGTCACATGGACTATGATATCTTTGTTGGAGGGAGTCCATCAGTTTAGCCAGCACTTACAGGGACAGGATCACACAAGAGTGTTCGTATCAAAAGACAGTGATCATTGGGAGCCATCTAGATGCTACCTCTTCTCTCAACTTTCCCTTTGGTTCTTGCTTACAGACGGCCTCAATGCCAGCTCTCAGTGTCATTGAAAACTCTCCACTCCTTCAGAGTGCGCCCTTACCCCTCTTTGAGACACCCTCTTCATGGGTACAATATTTGCATTTTTCATGTCTAGTCTGATTGAGTCTACTTTAGGAAAGAAGAGGTTTCTATTATCTTTGGAATTATATTAATTTTAAAGTCCTAGAACCAAATTGAAGATGTGTGAAAATCCATTCCCAGCCTTCCTTCCCAGCTTCATGTCACTGTCTGCATCTCTCTCCCTGTCTCACATGGTCCCAAGGAGCAAGAATGAGCTCAGGAATTGATGCTGGCTCATAAAATTGTCTTATATATTCCTGTTCAAATTGAGCTGTTGGAAATGTATGGGTATAAAAATCCTGACATTTTTCAGATGAGATTTTACTCAATAATTTCTCAAATCTTGGCAAGTGAGTCTGCTTCGAACACATAGAAGTCACTTCCCTGGACACAGCTGCTTCTTCACAAAGCCCAACAAGTCAAATCTTCAAAACAAAGCACTCTGCTCTAAAAACATCCTTGGTGTTTTCCCAAATTTCCTCCATAGCTTTTCTCATAGAGAGTATTTTTCTTTAGTGGAACAGTTGAACATTTAGCATAGTGTGTTCCCTAGCATCACTGACTCATTTTAAAAAAGAAACATCAAGAGACTGCCCTCACATCACACAGCCAGGGAGGGAAATGACCAGAAACACAAAGCAAACAATTTTTTCGTGTCTCACATCCTCTCCACCGTGTAGCACTGTCTCTCTTATGTTGTGACAATGTGCATCTTATAAAAAACATGCTAGGATTTGGATAGATGTTCCGTTTTCCCTCCAGTAGTATTTTGGAAATCAGTTGAGGTACCAAAAAAAAAAAAAAGTAAGCATGACATTTGCTCCTATAAAGAACATCAGATGCCCAGTTTTGAAATATGGATAAATGAAACAGTGCTGTTTGACAGTATGAAGGCTCTTAACTACCAAATTAACATATAATATACCGAATTGAACTATTAAGTTAGCATGCATTTTTATTTTTTTATTGTTGTTCAATTACAGTTGTCCCCATTTTTCCAGCATTGCCCTCCCCCACCCTCCTCATCCCCTCCAGTGTATTGTTAAATTTTTTAAAGATGCAAAATCTTGCTCATGTTCATACTTGGAAAAAAGAAATAGGTTGAATAGTGATTATATTTACACTGTGAATTTTAAAAGCTGTGGCAAATAATCCACTTAAAGTAGTTTTTCTCTTGTAAGAGTCACACAGCATCCAAAGTATTTTTAATGGCTGAGGGTGGGCTTGGAGTATGTCTATTTTTTTAGAGTGTCCCTGTTTCTATACTTACTGTTTTCAGGTAATACTGTTGGGAAGGAATTCTATTTGCTTGGGCCAAAATACGGCTATCTTTCCAAGGGAACTAGAGACAAATTTTAAAAGGATCTATGCTGTCCCTTCCTGCTTCAAATATTGCCCTTTGACAACCTTCAGTAGTACATAGGTGTGAGTGTGTGTGTGTGTACATTTGAATAAATAGAAACAAAGCTTTAGGTAAATCAACATGTGCAAAACTGTCTTAATAAAAGGACACATTGTTTTTTTCTACCAGGTCGGCCAGAAAACAATGGCTTCCAACATTTAGATGGTGAACAGGTGATGACGGGCAGAGTTATCTCAGAGGGAGTACATTTAATTTTACCTCTCTTTCTCCAGGGGAGTGTATATAAACTAAGCACTAATATTTTTATGTGTGGCAGATTTTTAAAGCTAATTGTTAGTAAACCATGGCTCCACAAGAGATCTCTAAGGGGCAATCAACTGCACCAGTATTAAGAACTCTATAAAATAAAATTTGGCTGGTGTATGTAATGTATTTATTCAAAGGGAACTGATGGGAAATATAGTATCGATAGCAGCAAAACCTAGTCTGGCATGAAAATATTTTAAACGTGTGTTATCGGGCCAAAAACTTGGAACAAAAATATACGTTCAACCAAAAATAAAAATTGTATAATGGCCATTTTTACTAGAGGGAAAATAAAACATTTCTTCATCTTACCCGTTGATCAAATGTGTGTGTGCTTGTGTTAGGAGTAATGGGGACAAGATATCAATTATTTGAACAGGATCAAGATGAATTTTAAATTTATTGGGAAAAGAGTTTTAAAATAACCAGATAATATAATCTCCCATCTCATAAATCACCAAAATAGATAAACATATTTTCTTGGATTGTGAGTGTTGTTGCTGGCCAGCAACTGCTCCAGAAAGAGAAAATACAAACTGCATTTCAATGATTTTTTATTAAAGTTTGAAAATTAAACATTGATAATGTCACATAAAGAAAAATGTATTGTAACCACAGCATTCACTGAACAGCACATGGAAGCTTCAACGATACATTTCCAAAATCATTGTACGGTATAGTTCATTTGCCAGAGTACATCATAGATTCATAGAAAATAAATCATGTTAGTCATTATGAAAATTAACTGGTTAGATAGCACTTTCTCATCTTTGGCTCCCTGTTGTTCATAAACTTGAATTCTATATAATATTATAAACTTCTAAAATAGGAACATTTTGTTGCAATTTTAGGATTCTTACAAACTTCTTGTCTGAGTACAAAAAATGTAGTCTCCTTAACTCTGAGGTTATGATGATTAATATTTATAGCAACGAGTATTAATGTATTGTTTAAATAGATGTTGTCAAGTTTACAGTTGGAAATAAAATTAATAGAGTGACTACAACAATGACAAAAAATCTAGTTGTTTTGTAGAAAGTCCTTTTCTGAAGGGTTCAGGGGTGAAATTTGAAATTTAATGAGTGTAAATGTCAAGTCATGCACGTGCAGGGAAAGCGCCAAGCTAAGTTCAGCTTAAATGGCAGTGAATTAGTTAACGGGGTGAAGAGATAAGGATGACTAACTAGATTTGACGTTTGAATTCTCATTGCATTATACAAGAACCCAGAAGGCTAAGAAGAGGCTGACTTTTACCAAAACCAATATATTATCCCTAGGATATTGTGTTCTCTTGTTTCATGTGAATTAGGCCAAATATGGGAGGTATAATGAAGTTTTGCTACTTTGTTTTTTGTTTTTTTTTTTCAAATATGTATAGTGGAGTTGAAAAGTTTTGTGTAGATACAATCACTAATTGAGTTTTATATCTGGCAAAATCATTATTTCTCAAAGACATGCAGGTAATTAATTGAATAACTAACTAATATTAACTAGCATTTAAGATTGAGCTAGGACAGTTGGGGCACTGGGTGGGAAAAAGTGAAGGGATTGAGAAGCACAGATTGGTGGTTACAAAATAATCATATGGATGTAAAGTACATCATAGGTTATATAGTCAATAATATTGTAATAACTGTGTATGGGGCCAGGCGGGTACTGGAAATACTGGGGGGAACACTCTCTAAAATACATGATTTTCTAGCCACTGTGCTTTACACCTGAAACTAATACAAAAAATATTAAATATAGACTGTAATTGGAAAATAAATAAAAAATAAACAATAGTAAAATTGACCTAGGACAAAAAATACTGTAAATAATTTTTATTAAAAAAGAAATTTCAAAAAATGTGAAGCTGTATGCCCTGGTGATAATAGTTGAGATGTGTTTAATTTCAGTTAAGCTGTTTTGGAATGTTGCCTGCATAACTTTTAGCCAACTAAAAGCAAAAAATAGCCTCTTAGAATGTACCTGTAATATTAATAATTTATTTGAAGTACATTTTCTCATATATGCTAAGCCAATTAACATCATACCAAAGTTTCGATATTTCCTTTTGGTGATAGTCTTTCTTATCTTGTATCTTCTCTAATATGATATAAAATACAAAACCACAGAATGTTTTTGTCTTGTTCACTGCTTGTTCTCAGACTTTTAGAACAATGCCTGGTGTGGAAGAACTGGCCATGAACTCTTTGTTAAATGAGTGAATGAATTATGGAGTAAATGACTGAGGTCCTGCTTCTGTATTTTCAGCTGTTGATGAATAGTCTAGATTTTTTAAATTTTTGACAAGGGTGGATTTAAGATAAAAATTATTCATGGTTTACAGGGAAGTAACCAAGGGAAGATAAAAGAGCACACTAAAGAAAACCCTAGGGCTGAGGGACAGTAGTCAAGGAACAAACTTAGAAGAAAGTGAGTCTTCTCCAGGTTTAAGGTTCAGATTGATTGGAGGCTATGTGATTGCAGCCCATTGGTTGGTGGTTGCAGACAAGTTGGCTAAGTGTCCCAAATCAGAGCTGATGCATAGCCCTTGAGCTAGCTGCTGGGGAGTGAGAGAAGTGGTATGGAAAGCTACCTATAGGGGGTGCTGTTGAACCAACAGGAAAGCCATAGAAAACAAGCTGGAGAGATGGCCTGCAGGGTCTAGGCTTCCTTTGTGATGAACTTCCATTCATAGCACAGTGATCAGTTCTACAAAGCATGGAAGGGAAGTGTGCTGTAGACATTGTCCACTTAGGAAACTAGAGATTAGGTGTGGGTTGGAATTTAGGTGACAGCCCTCGATTCCATTCAACTGTGTTCCAGATAGATCTCAGTTATCTGGTCTCAATTTTCTTGTCTGTACTTAGATGTTAAATAAGGTAATAGATGCAAGTGTCTAATGCAATATCTGACTATAGTAAGCCCTCAATATGATTATCTCTCTCTAGTACCCTTCCATGACCTATTCAGTTTAGAGAAATCACTTTATGCCTTCAAATAATGCTATACTTAGTCACAAAAAAATCAAAATGACCTTTCTAATTCCAAAATCATCCCATTTCTTCTCTACCATTTCTGGGAGATTTCACAGCTAAGCAGACAGCAGGAAGCTTCCTGAGACCTCTGTTGTAGAGTGTTCACTGCTGTCTACCACCTGTAAATTCTCCAGAGCAGTCTCCCGTAGCTGCAGTCCGATCTGAATTGCAAAATCATTCTTATAGGAATTAAAAAAGATTCCATATTTATTGTTCTCATTTAGGACATGAAGAAACTGATCACCAGAACAGTGGTCAATAACAATGGAGAAAAGGGTGGCTATTTGGTAACTGGCTCTATCAGTCTTCCCAAGGAATCCTCCTGATGTGAAGTGATTTTCACAACCGGATTTTAAATTTTTGATGTTTTTCCAGATAACTGCTTATTTGTTTTTGTTTGACATTAGGACTTCTTTTTTCAAGTAAAGTCCACACAATAAAAGAGTATCAGACTGAGCTGTTGTGGTCAGTGTAGGAATGTGGACAGGCAGACTTCCCTGTCATCTCCTTAGCCAGGCACTCTAGATAACAGGAAGCAGGCTGTGGCTTTAAAGAATCCCATTTCCTATCAAATAATTAAGGTTGCTTAAAAAACTATAGCACAGGAATAAAAGAGCACCTGGCCCATCTTGTAGGGTTTCTTGCCTCATCTGAGTTTCCTCCCTTTGAAATTTCAATGTGATAATAAAGTGTATCATCTATCGACTTGTGTATATTGTCAGAGATGATTAATTTTTGACATTACCTTGGGCAAGTAGAATGAAGTCTGTCCTCCTGTTGCTAGTGATGCTGAACGCACACTGTGAGAACAGCCGTGCCTCTACACAATACAGAGGGGACATATAATTTAAACCCCTTTTAAGGCCTGTAGCGTCACCCTATAACTGTTTTTGGCCCAAAATAGCATTAATTTTACTTTTTTTTTTCACTCCTATTGCATTGTCTCTTTCTGATATGCCTGTCTTCTAACCCACCAAAATAAAACCACATCCTCTGAGTGAAATACATTTCTTAAAATGAGTCTTAGTCCTTAAGTGGTTAAGTTGCACCTCTGGAATACTGCAGAACAGTATCAGTCATCTTGTGTCAAGAAAAAAATAGTGTCTAATCTTTGACAGAAATGAATTACTTCATATGGGACAGCTACATTTGGGTCTGATGCTTGTCAGATTTCACTGGGAGACGAGGAGCTAAGAAACAGATTTCATCCAATTCGGAGATGGGAGGAAATGAAATCTTAGCAAAGAAAACAAGTTATGCCCCTGAAATGAATTGTACGAGTAGGAAGATATATCAGTTGAAAAGTGAATGTTAAAATCATTTGCCATCATATGATATGAAACATTTTGGACATATTTAAGGGCAAAAAAACCCTGATATTACCAGTTTATATAACATTAATATATTCAAGAAAACGAAATGATCTCTAGATTTGAGAATTGCTTGTAAACATTCTCTGATTTTAGCAGTGTTTTTTTTTTCCCACGATACTCCTGTTTCTTTCTATGAGTTGCCTATTTGATATGGGAATTTTTTTTTTTTTTAAGAAAAAAGGTTTGTAGTGTAAAGTTAATCCCATAGCTTGAATGTATCTGAAGGAATTTCTCAACACTTGCTTACCTAGATCACTTCAGACTTAAAGGGACCACATGTTCTGTCTCGTATCAAAAAAGAATAAAACATCATATTTGTCAAAGAAGAAGGGGAGAGGACCAGATAGCTCAGAGATTAAGGGCAAACAATGGAACCTTTCAGCTCTAAGACACTTCCTGCCATCTGTTTGTGGTGTGTTGACTGTGACAGAAATCATTACCATCTTGAAGGCTGTTCACTTGTCTCCTCCTGGTCAAAGGCATGACAGTCTTCTCCCAGCTCTTGTTAGACAGTTGCCCATATCACAGGGAGCCCATCCTGATTAGAAGCCAATGAGTTTATCCCCTTAGGGCACTGTGGAACTTTCCTACCTCTGCTAAGGCGGGAGGGAAGACGCTGCATCCTGTGTTGTCTGCAGGGAAGGTGCCTCTGACGCTTTACCTTTGTCTTATTCAAGGAAGATCGTTTGCAGATGAATATTCTACCCTTTCAAAGATATTTAAAATAGCTGTCTCCCCAAAAGTGGAAAGACCCTAAAAGTGCAGTTTGGGAAATGTAAATAGATGAACTTTTATGAGTCTTTCTTACACAAAAGAACACACGAGTGTGTAGGAAAAGTGCCTTGTCTGCGTGCTCTCATCTCAGAGCATACGTTTTCAGCAGAGAATGTTATATAAATTTTTATTCTTTATTTTGTATAATGTAAAGACAAGTCCATAAAATAAAAGAATTTTCACAGGGTTTAACACCCATGTAAAAAGAGTCCTCATTAACAAATAGACCTATTCAGATCTCAGAAAACTTTCCTTGTGCCCTGTTCCCCTCAATTCCTATGTTCTCCGAAAAGTGTCCTTTTTTTTGTTGTTCTTTTACTGTTGATTTTGGGGGGTTCACTAATATAACTTAGTCTGAGTTTAGGGCTTAAAAACTTACTTGATTATAGCTAGCAAAACAAAGGTATGGGATATGCACATTTAAAGCTGAGATTTATAACCTTGAGACTTGGACTACCTCTGGCCATAGTTTTATTAAGGTTCATACATTTATGTGTAATGGTCTCATCTCATATTCGCCTGTAGATGGAGGTACTCAAAGGGAGGGGGGTCAAATGAAAGGCCTCAGACCTTAAGGCAGAAATTAGGCGGAGACATGGTAAAAAGAGGTGAGGCAGAATCATCTCTGCATCAGGGAGTTTTCTATTTCTACTACTGAATTGCATTGCCATCTTAGGGGGGGATATTGAACTCTTTGGAGTTTCAGTTGCTTCAAACAAAAATGGGAATATTGGTAATGACTTGCTAACATCACTTCTTACTAAGACCTCCGAGTCTAGGAAGGCAGTCTAAAAAAACTTTTTTTCCCAGTTGGTACTTTGTTACCACCAAAACTACTGCAAAGGTGGCGGCTCACGCTCTTTGCACGGCTACCTGAGCAGAGTGGTAGATGGGACTTCCACGCTACCTGTCTGAGCTGGGCAGTACAAGACAGGAGAATGAATCTGTCTCTATGGCAACGCCACAGCTGAGATGTCTATTTTAAACTATCTCAGGTCGTGAGGCAACACTAACTTTGCTCATTCTTAGCAAGTATCTTTGAGACTTAATCTTTCACATTCTACAGACAAGAACTGAAATCACTCAGCACTCCAATGATTTATGAAGCATCAGTGAAAAGTTAGAAGAGGAAAATAAAAGATATTTGGTCTCTTGTCTTGTCTTTCAGGGTTCTTTACAGGGGTTCCCTCTTGCTCCCCGGCCATATATACACCTTTAATAGTCACAGGTATAAAGAATGGAAAGACTGTGTTCTGACAAAAATGGGTTGTGAAAACACAAAAGGGCCCTCTCTTATTCAGACCTTGGCCTCTGGTATTCAGTTTTCTCAATATTAAGTTCATGGGCAAACTGCTTAATGGCAGAAATGTCAGTGCCAGAACTTAAAAGGGGTGATAAATATTGAGCCTCAATCATCATTTTACCATTATGTTTCCAAACACTGGAGTCCTCATGGAGACTTTTACATATTCACTGAAGTGCTTTTAGAGCAGAGAGGTCGGGCTCTTTAAATTGTTCAAGTGTTGGCAGCCATCAGCAGGTCCCTGCGGATGAAAAACAAGGAACAGAGCCACTGTCCTCCTGTTTGATACTTGTTTTCCCAGAAGAGGGCTGGAGCTGCTGGCTGAAATGTCAGAATAAAACAAGACTTGGCTATTTTTAGCTTCAGCTCATACAGGTTTCTTCCTCTTTAATCATGCATCAAGATTTTAAACGAACCACCTTTTGGGAGGTCCCTAGTTAAGGAGAACTAAAGTCAATAAATATGGAAGATACTTTCATTCAAGTTATTGCAAGGCATAAAAATATAAAGCATCTTTTTAGTTTAGAAACGTGCAACATTGATGTCATTCTTCCAGGCTTTGTTTTTGGCTGCCCTAACTAGGGTATGTGACTAGATCCTTGGTCACAAGTAAGCGCAATGCCAAGGGTTCTACAAGGAATTCAAATGAGGAAAATCTAATCATAGAAATAAAAACCTTAAGATATAAAATGTCTTCTAACCGGAAGCTTCATTTCAGGAAATGTTTTTTGCCTTATTCTTCTTACCACATGACCACATAGAATGTAAGAAAAGAAAGCATTATAAATTTTTAGCTCCAAAAAAGCACACTTTAGATAATAGATAATAAGAACTGGAGGGGTTTCAACCACACTGAGATTTCCATCGGTGATTCGGTGGGGGTACTAAGGTTAGAGAAATAATCAAATCGTAGTAATACCTCTTATGCGGGTACATAATGTTTTGGTGAAAATTTGAGTGTATGTGAGAGTTTGAGCTAGAGGCTTGGGTAGAGTAGACAGACCATTCATTCACTCGTCCATTCATTCAACTAATTTTTATTTATGCCTACAGTGTGCTAAGTTCTGGGAATGGAGTAGTGAGTAACTTGCATTCAAGTGGAGTAGTTGTGCAAATTGCATTCAAGTGGAAGAAAATAGATACCTAAAGTAAATTCATATATCAGACAGCGTTAACTGCCATGAGGGTTCAGGATGGACTGCAGGTGTAGTTTTAGCTCAGAAAGCGTAATCATGAAAGCCCTGTCTGATATTTGTCAAAGAACAGAGACCTAAACACAGTAAGGAAGTGAGGCATGTAGATGCATCTGGGAAAAGTGTCTCAGGCCCTGGAACAGCACCCGCAAAGGCACTGTGGTGGGAATGCTGTTGATGTATTTTGGGAAGAATACAGAGAGCAGAAGGCACAGTGAATGAACAACGACAAAAGGTAGGACATGAAGTAAGAGGTGTAGGATGGGGTTAGAATAAGAAACACCTTGTAGGGTATGACAAGTGTTTTGATTTTTAGTTGGAATGAGGTAGAATGGTTTTAAGCCATTGTAAGATTTTTAAGCACAGAAATTTGTGATACATCTGCCTTTTAAGGGGTTATTCTGGCTGCTCTGTGAGACTCTCTTGTTGAATTTCCTGGTTGGAAGGCAGGGGGGTTACTAAGGAAATAAATGAACTGAGACAGTAGATGATGGTGGGTTCTACCTGGGTAACGGTGACAGTGGATAGATGAAGCTTGATTCTTGAAAGGACATTTGCTAGGCTTGGTGATAAATTCAGTGTGCAGTGTGAGAAGGAAGAATGAAAGGTGACACCAAGGTTTTGGCATGAGGAAGTGTAGAATAGACTTGCTCCCTGCCAAGTTAGAGAAGATTGTAAAAAATCAAATTTGGGGAGCATGAGAGGGGTTAGGGTTCAGTGAATGAAGATTTCAAGTTTGGACAACTTAAACTTGAGATCCTATTAAAAATCCTACTAGAGATATCCAATCCGTGGTTAGATACATGAATTGAGTACAAAGAAGACGTCAAGGCTAGTTTTATAAGCCTCAGCGAGTCATCAGCCTATTGATGGGTTCAAAGCCATGATCTGAGTCTGTGTACCTAATAAGTAAGCAAGATGGTAGACTGAATGAAGTTATTAATAAATTCATAGATCATAGGCTATCTCTTAGGCCCTTTTCATCCCTTAACTCCTTGAAATCTAATAAAAATCAGTCTTTACAATCAATTGGAGATGCATTTTTAATATATTATAGGCTTAAGTTCTTAGGAATAATTCTGTTGGTTTATCAAATTTCAGGCAATGAGTTATAGCACCATTACTTGTACTTTACAAGAGACGTACTTAGAGCATTTTTTACTTAGTCTTGTGTGCACAAATACAACATTGTCTTCTGTCCATTGGTCTTAACCTGCCTTCATTTGTGTGACATTCTTTCATCCATCCTCATAAGATTGCTTATCAGATAGTGCACTGCCTTTACAGTGAAATACTGATTAGTTTGTGGGAGTATTTTCTGGAGTTGATAAATCAATGTTCAAAAAATACAGCATCTCATTTTAACTTCCTCAGCCAGTGTTTTGGTTTTTTTCCTTTTTTCTTTTGTTTTAAGCATGTGCTAAATAACATTAGTGTCCAAGGATTTGATTTCTGGGAAATGTTAAGTTCAACAAGTTTCTTTACTACAGGACTTCTCAGAGTCTTTAATCAATCATCGAGCCTTGATACTTCAGAAAATAAGAGACGCTATATATTCTGCCTCTTCTAATTGGTCTTTGAATTATTTTTGAAGCACAGGTCATATATCTAGTGACATATGCCAAATGTATATCATTAACTCTTCCGTATTCTTTGATTTTGGACAATAAAAGTGAAAATTATCTTTATAAGCGTTACCAAAGGACAGCCATTATGGTTTACATAAATCATCTCATTTATACCTAGAAAGTGCGCACCAAAATTGTGTCACAGGTGCAGGAGCAAAAGTGGGAGAAGTGAGCAAGCTCACCAAGGCCATGGAGCCAGATGATGGGAGGGCTGCCATTCCAGCCCGGACCCTTCCATTTCAGAGTCAGGTCACCCAATCAGGGGTTCTCACAGTGTGGTCCTGGGGCCACAAGTGTGAATTTTACCTGAGAACTTAATAGAAATGCAAATTCAGTCCCATGAACTGGCACCTCTGAAGGTGGAGCTCAGCATTTTGTACTGTAACAAGCGTTTCACATAATAATAACACTTCGTACACGTGGTGGAATGCGGACCACTTGCTTAAGTCATTGCAATACCCTGGAATAGTCCCTGACTGCGGTAGAGAGATCTAAGGAGGTAACTGGGTTAAAAGAAAATAATCATCTGTTTACTTTATTTTGTTAAGATTTTATTTATTTTTTGTTAGGTGAATGAAGGGAGAAAGAGAGGGAGAGAAACATCAATGTGTGGTTGACTCTCAGGCACCCCCTACCGGGGACCTGGCCTGCAACCCAGGCATGTGCCCTGACTGGGAATTGAACTGGCGACCCTTTGGTTTGCAGGCCAACACTCAGTCCACTGAGCCACATCAGCCAGGGCTCAACTGTTCATTCTAAATTAGAGATCTCCACTTTTATTATAAACCATATTCACCATGGAGTTCTTAAAACACCAAGATGACCTTCTAAAGCTTGAATGTCCTTAGGTGAGTACAAATATAAAAGCTGATAGTGATAAAAGCTACAGAGGTGGTCTTGCTGCATTACCAGAATTCAGGTAAGAGTGAAGAGATCAATGGGGACAGTCATTTGCTCGTCTGGACGAAGGCTTCTCAAAATTTGATGAGCTTAGGAATACCCAGGGGATACTGTTAAAATGTAGATCCAGATCTAGATTCTGGGGTAGGGCCTGAGATATCCTGCATTTCTATCAGGCTCTGCATTGATGTTAATATGGTTGATCTGAAGACATACATGTTGCATAGCAAGAATTTAATATACCCTTGCAATTTCTCATTCTCTCTAACTTGACTTTACATCTCACAACTATTAAGTTAAAAGCTTGAATTTACTTAAAAGGCTTCTCTAGAGAAATTGTGAATATTCTAGGCACAATCCATTAGTATTTTATTCATTACCTTTTCATTACGCAATTGCTGACCAGCCATCTTGGTCTGCCTGGGGACAGGTTTAGAAAGTGAACGCAGGACACTCAGCACTAGACTGAGTAAGTCCTGAACAAACTGGGGTGAGTTCATCATTCCACAGGATATCTACTTCCACCTGCTGTGGATGGACTCTATTCTGATCAAGCAATACCTTCTAGTGACATGTCTACTCCCATATTTGCTGTGGGTGTAGGGAGCTGCGGGAGCTGAGTGTGTTTGCAGAAGCAGGCTGCCCAGCAAGCTCTGATGACCCGACACCTGTCTACGGTGCACAGACTGAGTAGTGGAGACTGGCGGAGCTGCAATTTGAACTCAAGCAGACTAGGTCCAGGCCCTCAGTCTTAATCACTCCTCTAGAGCCCCCAAGTATGTTTCCTTAAAGTGGGGTGATTGTGGCTCAGGAGATTGCATAGTTTATTCATTTTTATCCCACTTTTAAACAATTATAATTTGGTCATTCCTGTGTAAGAACTACTTTCCCACACTGCCACATTGTCCTATTAAAAATGTATGTATATTTTTTTTCCAGAACAGAGTTTCTACTTATATATCCTAATGTCCTCTTAAGATAGGAGAGTTTACTACTGAAAGGGTATGTCTGGTCAAAATTGATTCTGCTCATTCTAAGGTTCACCTTTGGAAATCCCTTTCATTGGCTTTACTTAAATTCTACGAGCCACTCAATGGAAAGCTGGAAAATGAGAGCATCTTAACATC
>VMDR010025237.1:0-14598 GCA_007922815.1 Macrotus californicus | reverse complement strand
AATTGTGATAGGAATACAAAAATGTTTGGGTGAGTAAAGACAGTTTTAACGGTATAAAAAGAGAGTTTGAGCCAATGAGAGAACCAGCCTTACCTGAAATGTGTTAAGTGTCTCTGGATGTCCAGGTCTAGAATTGGAGTGGGTCTGGAGGATCCCAGTGGTGATCGGTCTTGGCTCAAGAGGTCTTGGAATTCTTTACAAATTTGTCTAAAATAAAAGATTCAAAGTTGGAGTTGAACTCTTGAAATGGGTCTTTAATTTCATCCTGTGGGATTTTGTTACAGTTTCTTTTCCCATTGACAAGAGGATTAGATAAAATCTCATGAAGGAAACTTCGAAGTTCCATGCAGAGGAGGGGCTCAGCAGCAGCTTTTGTCTGGGCACAGCCTTATCATAAACTGTTCCAGTGAGTAACAGTCCAGGGGCATAGATAAAGCCAAGGTTAATTTTAAAATGAATATTCATAGGTTAACCTAAGGATAAGGAAAAACCTGTATGAAAGGATTACAGTGAATAATTTTTTTAATTAAAATATGATGTTGGATGATATCATATCTGTACAGATGTTTAAATCAAGTTATAGGCATCTTTCAGAGCCATGATTCAAGTAAACTTTGGAAAATCCTGTCTTCCCAATATTTCATTATAATTCAGACTCTTGCGGGCTAAATTTGGATCTTAATATTTGATGTAGATATTAGTTACGTGAATGTAGTCCACCAGCCTCACAGAAATGATTGTCATTCTCCATGTAAGGGCATTTTCTTGCTGCTTTTCTTATTTTCAATGATTATGATTTCTGATTGTTGGTTTCAGTTTTAACTGCCACATTACCATGTATACTATATAACAGTAAAGGCTTTGTCATATGTAGTCCAAACAATATAATTCCAAAGAAGCAACACATACAGAAACGGTTATAAAAACAACAAAACACTAGATTAATGCAGTAGCTTAAGAGTGAAGTAAAGGACTCCCCAGGAATTGATTGCTGAAAAGAATTTATCTTTTATAATGAGGCCATTCTATATACAAGGGATAATATGATAGTGATTAGGTTTGTCTGCACTTACAATGGGCATTCACAAAAATGTAATCATATAGCCCTGACTATAATTATCAATATAGCCAAGGAAAAGTATGGAAGGGTCAATTTATTCCAGATGAATGTCACACCATGGACCCAGACACTAATCCCTCTCCAAAGCATTTTTGTCATCAACAAATAACTACTGAAAAATGACAAAATGTCTTGAAGCACAAATAAATTATCACTAAGTTAAAATCAGTGGACTCTTGTTTATTAGGTGCTTAAAATTTATTGAATTCTTCCAAAGATCATTTGTGATTTTTTCCTTTTTTATTTAATTAATTGGGGTGACACTGGTTAATAAAATTATAGAGTTCAGTGCACAATTCCATAACACATCATCTGTACACTGTATTGTGTGTTCACCACCCCAAGCCAAGTCTCCCTCCATCACTATTTATCCCCCTTGTACTTTCCTCCAGCTCCCCCCAACCCCCTCCCCACAGCAATCTCCACATTGTTGTCAATGAGTTTTTTCCCTTTTTTTTGGCTCAATCCCTCCATAGCCCCCTACCCAGCCCCCCAACCCACCCTTGACAGATATCAGCCTGCTCTCTATGTGAGTCTGTCTCTACTTTGCTTGTTAGTTCATTTTGTTCACTACGTTCCACATATGAGTGAAATCATATTGTACTTGTCTTTGTCAATTTTTAAATCAAAAATGAGCCTCAGGTTTATTGTCAGTGTTCAAATATTGCTTCATTTCACAGAACTTGCCTTATTCATTTTGAATACAGGTGAAAGAGAATCATGGGGAGAGGAAAAACAAATGAACAGGGATAAGTCCTTACCTGCTCTAAAGCAAATGGAATCCTCCATATTCCCCGGCTAATGTTTGATTGAGTCTCAGAGATACAGCATCTAAATGCATACTTTTCCCATATGTAAACTTTCATTGAGAATATTTTATCTAACTCACTCTGTTCTGAGTTAGACTCAGTTGTCTGACCTTCAAGTACATAATCTATTTCTAATAGATAAATAGCAACTAAGCTAAGTGTTTGATAGCCTCAAATGACAATATTTGTGGGCATCACTATCTGTTATGCATTGTATTATTCAATAGTTGGCTATATTATCTCTGATTTTAGTAAATTTCTAACTAAATTTTTAAATACAGATTGATATTATCATATTTCAGACTAGCAAGATGAACTTCTCTCTGGAAGGCCAGTGATGTGAACCATTAGTACAAAGAAATATTAAAGTTGTCTAAAGATAAGTTTTTAAATTTTCTATCAAATGAAAATATATTAAAAACTTAAAATGAAGGTTGAAACATTGCTTTAATTCTTGTGTTATATTAAGGGAATTATTTGGATATTTGAGTAAATTAATTTATATGTTAGCACATCAACTTCCTTACTATATAAATATACAACAAGTTACAATCAACTTAAAGTTGATGAAGAAATGAGGAAAAAGCTAATTGTGGAAAAATTTACCTTATACTAAACAATTCAACTACACCACACGTAAAGCTATATCAGGAGAAGTTTCAGAATTCTCAATCTTTGATATTTGATTCTGCTGCTTAACTCACTGACTTAGGACGGCTTCTAGACTTGAAAAGAGATGACGAATCTGTAGATACCCCTTAGGCAATTATCATTATCATTTCATTATGACACAAAGTTATTATTTTTATGCTTAGCTTAATTCTTATTTAAAATTTTACTTATGAAGCTACAATAAGAAATATTTTTATTTCTTCAAACAAAATGTCACATTATGAATTATGTAACACAAGATGATCTTTGATGAATCATAAATTCTAACTTTATCACTTACGTCATTGTCCTTAAGGACATAATTTTTAGCCGGTCTGAATTTAAAGTTCTATATTTCCTCCTTTTGATGATTAATAGGAATGGTAACACTCAATTAAGACTTGGTAACTATTCTGCTTTACCTTTATGTAGATCAGAAATTAATCATTTTTAGTTCTAAATTTAATGAAGATGTTTAAATATGTTTCTACAAATCAAATAAATGTTTTGTCTGGTACATTTTAGATGTCAAAAATTGCCTATCTATTCTCACAAATAACTATCTAATTACACCAAAGCATTTTGGTTAATCAACAAAGCACTGGCAGTAAAGAGGAGTTGGGAGGCTGACACTCATTCAGGGGACCTTCATACAATGATATACTTGGCAATATAATTAAATATAACTGAATCTATTATTCATAGAGATAACAGGGAAATATGTTAGTCAGTCTTCTGATACAGATCAGCAATTGCATCCCTCATACAAAGAACTTTGAATGTGGTACATATTTTGACATAATTATCACAGTCTTGTGAATCAAGGTGAGCCATGAGAATATAATGAATATTTATGTAGGCTACTTAATTTCAACTCTGAGTATTTTAATTGAAAATAGCCAATGCTTTACCATTGGAAAGTCAGAAACCACTCAGAGTACATGTTGGATCCATTGGTGATTTGCAGAAAAGGCATGTTATTCCTATACATCCCTTACTTTATCTTCTTATATTAATGACCACTGGCATTGTGTATGTTTGCTATGACAGCATAGTCTCTGGTTCTTAATTCTTATTTCACATCATTTCATAAGAAGATGGGATGAATATAAATAACCAAAAAGACAAAAAGTTTATAAATACTCTCTCCTAATCTCTAAATGTTTGTGGCCTATATACTTTGTATAAAACGAGATCATTGAAGCTAGTGAACTCAATTTTTGCTTGATATTTAATGACCTGCAAATGTTCAGCTATGGGCAGAAGAATCAAAGAAAATTACATGTTCTCACAATATTTTATTAAATCAAAGGTCAAAATATCACCTGAAATAATATACTTGAGTTAGATCCCAGGTAAAAGGAAAATACGACTCCCCAGTTGAATCTACTACACTAAAATAGATGTCTCAGCATAACGTTGACAAATAAGGAAGTATCTCTCTGACTTCCCTCAAGTTCTTGTAGTATTTATTTCTGTGAAAACAAAGTCTCAGCATCAGTTTGAATACACTGACTCCCAAACAATTAAACAGAGTGACAGAAGCTCCCAAGGAGATGGACTTGCATTTGGAATGTTAACAGCGGCTGTGGAGGTAGTGGTCAATAGTCATAAAACCATTCCTGGGGGAAGGAGGGCCAGGAGAAGGATTTCTCTGGTTTAGAGGGTAAAAGACTTAGAGTGTGCACAATGAAACCACAACCAAGTGATTCTGAGGTAGAAAATATGAAGTGTTTTCTCTTGGGTAATTTGTATTTTGGGATAACAGTGTCATTCCGCTATGTCACATGGCTACTAATATGAGGAAATCCACATGATCCTGTCAGCTAGAGTGTATTATGCTTCGAGAACACCTGGGGGATACTACCTATTTTCTGGCATTGTGTATTTCTCTTGATCTATAATGAGTCTTTCTATTCTCCTGAGATTATATTAAGGATCTCCACTAATTAACTACATGTACTTCCAGTTCCTTCTGGAGAAACTGAAGTATGACTGATACAGATCCCTTTGGGAAAGAGTAGAAGCAAAATAATAGTGGACACTCTGCCCACCTCCAGAAGATAAACAACACATAAAGTCCAGGTTTAGGTTTTTCTACTAGTAAGTGTTCAGGAGCTTCCACAGTACAAAGTTTATCCCCAAATTTTAAATCTAAATCTACAACTGCCTTACAATTTTCTTTCTCTAAATCTTGGTCTTCATTCTTCCTGCTCTTCCTTTCCCTTTTATCTCCTTGGTTTGTTTTTTCTCCTCTCCTTTAGCCACTTCCTTTTGTTTTTCTTTCTCTTTGGGGCAAGATAAGAGAATTTCTGGTACTCTCAGAAGAGCAATGCATAAATATATTCAGTCACAGCCATAAGCAGCACAAACCCCAAATAAAGGACTCAAGCGTCTTGAACAAACCTGTTAGGTAGTAGGTGTCCCATAAAAAAACCTTAAATTTGTAGGAAGACCTATGTTACATTGGAAGCTGGTGGAAGAAGGAATATGTCCTTCTGGTTTTGTGTATTTTTAGTTGATTTAAGTTCTAGCCCATATCTTGTAAAGTCATTTTTTGATCAGTTTATAAGAAGCAGTGTTTCTAACACTATCTACCTTATGCTTTCTCTTTAAAAGTTTTTCCCAAGTAAGAAACTAACTTGTAAATAATAATTTAACGACCTGGGACTATTAGCTCTAAATTGTTAATGGTCTATATGTGGCAATAACTTATTTTAATAGAGAGAAGAGAGACAGAATTAGCTATTACCTGAAAGATTTTTCTCTAAAATGTGAACATGACTTGCAGCAGTACTTCTGTTCTGCTGGGTTTTCACACAGTAAATGGTAGTTCTTTTATTAATTATCAAAGAACTTTCAAGTTTGAGGGAATTGAGTCATCTTATGCAAGCTTCCCTTTCCCTACACCATTTCTTTTGTTATTTTAATTCACATTTTAATTGGACTTTTTCCCCAAGTTTCAGAAGCTTTCTCACACATTATACCTTTTTCTTTTCAACAATATCACCATAGGAGATGGGGTGATACATGGATTATTTGCTTCGTTATATACCAGATGGGGACCCTGATGGCTGTCCTTGGTCCCAGAGGTCTTCCTGCTGTCTTTCACGCACCCAGGTCTTCAACTTTTTCACATTCTCCAAACACTCCTAGTGTTTTAAGATCTTCATCCTCACTTATTAAGGCACAAGGAGTGGCTTATACCAAATAATATAGGAACCAGATACATATTTGCCTGGAATCTAAATCTCCTAGACATGTTTTTCTTCTACATATTCTTGCATATTCTGGAGAGGTTGTCTGAGAACTTTCATCAGTGTGAAAGATAACCCCAGCAGGAACCAAGGGCAGATCTTGCTATGGGCATCAGAAGGATGTGGATGGTCTTTGTTTAATGCATCTCACTGCTGGTATGTGAGAACCCCCGCCCCCTTGTTTTAAAGAACTGGTGCTTTCTGACTGTTTCCCTCATCAAAGCAAATGGAAACACTGAAGATAAAGGCACATAGAGGCTTCTCCATTTGGCTTACTTGGTCGCTAGGATCATCTTTTTTCTTGCTGTCTGTTCTTTCTGTTCCATATGTTGTCTGGCAAGATGTTCTCCTACAGCTTTGGCGGGAAACTCTGTTTCACAAGTGTAGCCAAAATCTCGAGCCAAGTGTAAAGCTTCCCCTGTTGGCAGACAATGAAAGTCAGTTCCTCAGGAATGACCAAGCTCAATGAGAGTAACATCTTATATTTTCAGCCTCATTCCTGGCTGTGGTCAGATGGATCATTTTCCCTATTCATTCTAAACAATCCAAGGGAAAGGACTTTGCAGGCAGAATTGAGTAGGATGAGGAGAAACTGAGAAACAGAAGCTACTTACCAGGAGGGATATGTGGAAAATCGAGGGGAAAACCCAGAACCACAGTCTAGGAGTTTTGACTCCCCTCAAGGCTCTGGCCATTGGATCAGACGGACATCTGAGATTCTATACATTAACGCCGTTGGAAAGAAGTCCATGGGTATGTCATTTTGTTGTTGCTCAACCTACAGCCTATTCTCAGTTTATCTGGAATATCCAGATAGCTTTTCCATGAGACCTATCAAAATATTGGCAAAGAGTCCAAATAATTTTTCAAAGAAGTTGGAACACTTCGGAAAGTGAGCTAAGTGAACAATACCAATTTCATATCATCACATTGCTAAACAGAGTATATTGTATAATTACAATAGTAGCATTTTCAGGCTTTATGGTAAGCTTCAGTACCTTTTAGCACTAGGTACAATGCTTCTTAACTACATTATAAAATATATGATGCTTCATAGGCACAATAACTTTGTTCTTTCACAATCCTAAACCCAAGAAAAATTTTAAGAACTGGAGTAAAAATGGTTTATTGGTAAAGATTTGGTGATGGGTTTTGATCTGGAAAACAACAGTATTTTTAAAGGTCAATCAAGCCGACTCTTACTCAACCATTAAAAAATTTAAAAGACAAGCTTTCATTGGTATATAAATATATCTCCTACTTTGTTCAAGGTACAGTGCTAGGTAGGAGCAATGGGGGATATAAAAGTCACCAAAGATTATCCCTGTTTCCTGTTTCTAGGAAGGTGACGATCATACCAATACTAGTAGCTGCAATAACAACAAACACAAAAACATCTTAGTGGGGCTTAATAATTTGTATCGCACTGATGGAAGCATTATTTATAATTGATGTATGCTTATTGACATATGTTGACATTTTATATAATAAAAGCTATTATATTACCAGTATCAAGTGAGTGTCAGAGAGAAAATGTTTCACATAAGTTCAAAGGAGAAGAAGGTGTTAATCAAGAAGAGGTGATCCTACAGCCACAAGGTGAACCAAGTTTTGTCATGAGAAAATTGTAAGCCAGATTTGATGACTAAATCATATGGTGTTTGTTTGGTGATCAGCCAAATTAACAGTCCAAGATGTAATGGATTTGATCCTGCTTATACTCATAGAATGATAGAGTAGTAGGCGATTTAATGCCAGGAAGAAGTAAAAATGGTTAATGTTACTAAAAAGGAGGAAAAGTTTATAGTTGTATAAAATAAATATACAAAATAGGCTAGTTAATATTCAGGTTGGGAAAACCACATTTATAAGAAAAGGACAAAGAAAACGACCAATAATAAAAAACAGGAGAACAATTTAGGATAAAATAGAGCTGAGGAACTATAATCTTAAAAGTAATTTTATCTTAAATTACTTTTGGATACCTAGCCTTTCTTACCACTAAAAATCCTGGGGGTGGAGGGGGGAAGGTAAATAAATTCATAAGGAATTTTTTCAAACATTGTAATTATAAATAAGCTCAAGCATAGAGCAAAGTTGGAAGACGTCGACAGTGAGCTCCCGCGGGTCCACACTTCGTGTGGCACAGCACCTGCTTTATCCGGCATCTGTTCTTTTTCTCTGCCTCTCCTCATCCTCGACTCCATGTGACTGTTTATGTATTTCAGAGTAAATTATAAACCTCATATATACCTCCCTGAAGACTTCAGCATTATGTTTTTAAATAGGTTTAATATTCATTTACACTTTCTTCCTTAAAAACTGTATCTCAAAGGTTTTCCCTGATGTATATTAAGAAGAAGGAACAAGACTAAAAACTCTTTAATGCCGGTTTATTTTTATGATTTATACCTACTGACTAAATAGGAACTGGTGGGGTCCTTGTCCTTGTTTATTTGACAGAAAAGTACATTTATATGCAGATATTAATTAATATCTTGATTTGAAGTTGTAATGTGTACAAATATTGAGTTAAAATTAGACTCTTGTATTTATGCAAGTGTGTTTAATTTTTATTTATGTCATCAATACAAACTAATATTGTCATTCTTTTTTTTTATCCATTCAGTGTGTCTTTAACAACTTTTTTTTTTCATTCCTGAATGTGAGGAGTCCTGTTCTAGCCCTTGGAAGAGTGTAGTTTAATATATAAAGATTACAATGAGGTAAACATATTGGATCAGACACTGTTTGGTGAACTATCCTGTCATAATGCTCCTACCCCCACATTCTATTTCAATGCAGCTGCAGGTCTTCAGGTAAGATTTTTATATTCATGTAGTAGAAAACATCTTTGTTTTTCCTCCATTTTAAACAGAAAGGTGACAGAACTAAATGGAAAGGGTGTCTATAATTATCAGCCTGGGTGGTGCTGGTTATTGAAGGGTCACAGTTTTGAACAAAGCTGCACTGCACAAGCAAATTTTTAAAGTGTTCAATACCAGCAGCATATCATTCTAATCAATTGGGGGGATATATGCATATTTGGCAAAAAAAATGGCACAGGTATTTTTTAAAAGGACATTGTATTATTATATAGGATAGTCTCTTGCTTGAAAAATGACAACATGGAGATAATTTTTAAAAACTTCAAATTTGAGGTAAAAAGGCCTATCGAATAATGGCCATGGCACCTGATCAGAGGATAAACTCATGTGGCCTTGACTCCCAGATATTCTGCCACTAGCACAATAACACCATTCACAGTGTCATCTGTGTACAGCAGGTCATTATGTGTACTGATATGTCTGCATTTTACAGTGTTCACACAGAAGTAGAGGTTTAGATAACATTCTAACGGAGACCATGATATACAGGGTCCAGCAGATGGAAGTCTTGCTTGAGGGTGGTTGGTAGGGTAATAATATGGGTATAATAATTTATAGTTTTAATTTGAACATTTCCCCTAAAATATCATATAGTGTGCTTGAGTATGATATTGTCATGTTACAGAATTACATGCTTATAATTTTGCAATAAAAGATTTTGTAATACAACAGGAGCATCATTTGTGCTGGACCCTGTATGTATGTATTTATTTCCCCTACTTTTTGTGCAATGGTGGAAAGGGAAACAGTGTGAACAGGAAGATAGCAGCACGCCTCTTAACTTTGGGGCTTAAACCTGGTTCTTGTGGAGCTGGCCCGTTTCATGCAAAGCTGTAACCGTGTGGTCGTTTTAAAAACAGTTTGAATGGAACAGCTGCTATTTACGTTTACACTGACAGTCAGATCCTTCCTTCCTTAGTTCTGTTTACTGCTTTCTCCTGCATGCGATGTAACATTGTAACTGGATGTATAGCAATGCTACATCAAAAGAAGTGGCAAGCGAAGACACTCTGATACGTAGTTAAAATGTGTACATCATGCCACAAAAGCTTTGTCTGTGAGGACCCAAGAATGAATGAAGAAATGGACCCATGAGTTAGAATTACACGCGGTATTCAGTAATGGTGACAAATCTATAGTTAAGTCATGTACAGCAGTTATCTTGTAGTCAACAGGTTAAACAAATTGAAATGTCAGGATCCCAAACACATATGAATACATTGAAAGGGGATTGGACTGATTTGTGAAAATAGAGATCTAGGAGTGCCTCTGTCTCTGTGGGGGGTGGAAATGCTCACGTGAACAGCAAGCAGGTGCAGTAACCTGTGGGGAAAAGTGTGGTCCATGAAGGGTCCCAAACATTTTCCCTTTTATTCCCATTCTGCGAGTACAGCTGGGCGCCCCACCCCCTTTATTTCTGTCTGAGATGAGGTGGGACGCCCTGGTTCTTCTTCTTCGTGTTTTGTTTCAGAACAGATTTAAGTGATTCCTTTATTTCGGTGCATAGTGCCACTTGACAAACCAGTCCCCCACTCCTTCTTTTTTTACACAACTGAACATACTGACTTTGGCAAGGACACCCATTGTATTTCATGTCATTTCAAGAATATATTAAAAGTAGAATAAACAGATTTTTCTGGGCTAATGGTACTGCTTGGACAGGAGTGTTCCAAGTGAAAGGCTATAGGCTCTATGTGCCAAGTGTGTTACCCTCCTACTTCTAAAAAGTGGAAACCACTAAGGGCTATTTAATTTTTCAATAGTAACAGCGGCACTTGATGATTGATATGTATAAACTCTCTTGAAACTCCAGCACAAGTGAAATTATAGAATATGGAAGAACATAAAAAGACAATTTGCTCCCTGGTTTCAGGGCTTTCACATTTCACACTCAGAAGCCAAGAGTGGAAAAAAACTAAGAAAAAAAATTAGGAAAAATTTAAGTGGCAATAATTGATGCATCCCAGAAATAGAAAGTTAATGGAAAAATATTTTCTGAGGAAAGTTGGTTGCTCATTTTATTGAAATTCTGGGTTCCCACATTATTTTACCAGAAGCAAATCTAAATGCATTTTTAACTAAAAACAAATACACCTGATTTTCAACTTTTCATATGATCATTAAGGCTTTTTCCTTCTTTTATTTTTAATTTTTTTTTAATTTATTGATTTGTTTGAGAGAGAGAGAAGGACACTGATGTGCTGTCCCTCTTATTCATGCATTCATTGGTTGATTCTTGAATGCGCCCGACCAGGAGGTATTGAGCACGCAACTTCAGTGGATGGGGACGACGCTCTAACCAACTAAGCTGGCCGGCCAGGGCCACAGCATTTTCCTTCTTTTAAAATTATTGTATTTGGGGGAAAGTACTTTAAACAACTAAATATCAATATCTAAAACTAATTTGTACTGAAGGATATTTCTACGCGCTTACTCACCAGATAACTCTTACCACCTGTCACAATACACACTGCCTTAGAAACAATTTAGTGCCCTGGCTGAGTGGCTCACTTGGTTGGAGTGCTGTCCTGTACACCAAGAGGTTTTGAGTTCGATCCCGGTCTGGGCACGTATGGGAGGCAACCAATCAATGTTTCTCTCTTTCTCTCTCTCCCTCCCTCCCTCTGTCTCTAAAATCAATAAGCATATCCTCAGATGAGGATTTAAAAAAAGCAATTTAGGTTTAACTGAGTATTGCTCTACCCCATGTTATTAAATAAAAGCATTCATGTGTGAAATTCCAGTCACGTATCTATGATTTCAGCCTCAATTATATGCACTGTGTAAGAGCACATTTAAGTCTATCTTTGGGATTATTCTGAAAAGTACCTATTAGAAAGAAAATTTAAAATATTTTCAAACCTGGATATTACATTACACTTAATGATAATCCACTTAAAAAGATAATCCACTATTTTTTTATTATATGCAGCTACAATAAATCCTAGAGCTGCAGGACAGAGTTAATATATCTGTTATAGGTTTCCCAAACTATTCTGTAAGAAATGGACTCTACAACACTCTACATCATACAGTCTGTGATGGAGACAGGTGCCCTATTTTCTGGTACTTTCCCTTGCTTAATGATGATTTTGTTTAAATGCCAACCCTGGTTTTCAAAGTGATAGTTTTGTTTCCCATTACTCTGCACTTAGCACAGCACCTGATTCACAATAGGCACTCAGTAAACATTTGCTAAATAAAAAACTTTTAATAACAGTTTTGTGAGACACCCTTCCCAAAGCATACAGTGAAAATCTGGAGCAAAAGAGAATTGTTACAAAGGTCAGAACATATAGCAAACCCAGAGAAATAGAGTATATTGTTGTATCAGTAGAGCCACTTAACACTATAGTTGAAGACAGTGTTTCTCAACACTTGCTCCTTCCATGTTTGTTTTTAAAAAAGTCTGGGTCCCCTCCCATATCAGTTAGTCTCTGGAGTCAGGGCATCTGCACAGCTCAGTAATCACAAGCCAGTGTTAGAAGCACTGCTCTCAGGTGAAGGGAAAGCATTATGCAGGTACTGACTATCCATCTTCCCCAAATACAATGATTCAGTGGCTTATACAAAGGGGTGGCAGTCACCATAGAGTTAATATTAAACTGCAAAGGCCTCTGTCTGGGCTCTTGCATGAGAAGTTCGGCCTTATTTGATTGATATAGCACAAACTCTGGAAACAGAAAAGAAAATGTGGTGGCAGAAATGGAGACAGCATTGTCAGGGAAACAAAGCCATTCATCTATTGAAAAGTATATTTCTGTAGGGACTTTCCATGTACGATGAAGTTTACTTTTCATACTAGTAGGGAAGAGGTGGAATACTAATAAAAGGTTGAGCAACAACTGGGTGGACATTTGGGAAAAAAATAAAATAAAATTCAATCTATAACATATCTCCAACAACAAGACAAAGTCCAGATGAATCAGAGATTTAAACATAAAAATAGAACCTCAGAGTAATTAGAAGATAACATGGGATAAATCTGTTATAATCTTGGAATAAAAAAGGTCTTTTAAAGTATTATAACAAATACTAAAACCCATGAAGTAAAATATATGAGAAATATGATTACATTAATATCAAAAACTTCTGCAGGAGATAGACCTGAACAAATAAGCAAACAAACAAAAAACTCTTAACAGCAAAGAGACAAACCAAAGTCAGGACTAGAGAAATTTTGCAACTCATATGAGAGACATACAGACTTTTCTGGCATATAATGAGCACTTATAAATCAATAAGAAACATATACAAAATCACCCCATAAGGACCAAGTAAATGAACATACAGAAAAGCTCATAAAATTTTCCTAAGAATTAATCCAACCTCCTTCATAAGGTAGGTAGCCTTTTTTCCCAATCAAATTATCAAAGATCAAAATGTTGATAGTACCCTGCCTGGACTATAGCACAGGGAAGTACTACCATATCAGTGCCTTTTACCCCCCACTGCTGATGGGATTATAAATTTACAACCACTATGGAGAACCATCTTCCCATACTCTTCTGAAATTACAAATGTAAATGCCTTTGCACCCTGCAACATATCTCTAAGAACTTATTAAACAGATGTGCTTGCATATCTGTAGAATTATTTATGTTTAAGTGTGAGGTTACTCATTGTACAGCACTATTTTTAATAGCTGAAGATTGAACATACCTAGATGATATTCAGTAGTGGACTAATGAAATAAATCAGGATACACTCAAACAATGGAATTCCATGAGTACTTTAAAGAATGGACAATCGGTAATCACTGAAACAAGACCACTAATATAAGTGAAAAAAATTCAGCACGCAGAAAGTATGCAGAGTAAGAGACCCATGCACACACACTGTATCTTTGGAAGGAAATAGAGAAACCAATGACATTATTTTTTCTCCCAGGAAGGGAACTGAATGATTGAGGAACAAAGAGAAAAGGAGATATTTTACTACATACTCTTTTGTAACATTTCTTTTTTTTTTTTTTTACCATTTGTATAAATTATCTATTTAAAATTATGTGAATTCAAAAGCAAAATTATACTCTGACCCCATTCTAAGGTTTAATTCTAAACTCAAATATATGTTGTCAATTAAAACACGAGAAACTCCGAAACATCCACTGCCATTCAGTAGGAGTTAGATAAAAATAATAATAATTAAAGTCTACAATTTTATTAGAATACCTGTGAATTTTGATCAATTTAAATATCAGAAAGAAGCAGAACTGAGTGTTTGAAAAGCATATTAGTTGAGGCATAAAGCTTGAAAGATAATAACAGAAAAAAGGAAATGAAATCACAGGTAAAATGATGTAGAGACATGCCTTGAAGTGAGCATTACAATTTACAGCAGGGCATAGTGAGCAGACCAAAGCAAGCAAGGGCAGGACCGAGCCAAGTGGGCTTGAACACATTTGTTTCTTTGCCACAGTCACTGAGAATAGAAGCAGGAATTTAAGGAACTTAAGGAATTTAAGGAACTTAAACGCTCCAGGAACTTAGACAAAGAATCATATGCATAGTATCCTATTTCCTCTGCCTCAACCTTTTTCTCCTAAAAATGAAGGGAATCACAGATGCAGGTAATTTTAGAAAGTAAGCAAGTGATTCAAGATGTCTTCTAAGAAGGTGTCTATTTGTCCACAATATTGTATGATACAATGTCTGTTTTACTGATAGTAATTATTGAAAATTCTCATAAATACTAGGTTTTAAATATTAAAGTAAAAATATCTAATTGTTATCTAATTACCTCTTATCAAAGCAGAGTCTCTCAGATAGAAACTATTCCATGACTTAGAATAAAGTATTTATACATTTACACAATGGAATTCTACGCAGCAGAGAGAAAGAAGGAGATCCTACCCTTTGCAACAGCATGGA
>VMDR010025236.1:0-14600 GCA_007922815.1 Macrotus californicus | reverse complement strand
ACGATGTAACAGTGGATTTACAAACAATAATATAAAGAGCTCTGAAGATAAAACTATAAGTTTGAAAAATAAGAAATATTAACGTCAATAAACTTGAAAAGCTGCACAGTCTCATTATAGTTAGGAAATATAGCCAATGGAATATATTTTTTGGTCCTGACATCCTGGCAAAAAATGTTTTAATTGAGCATATCCATATATAATTGCAGAATTAGTGATAGTAATAGTATGTAATTACTATGCTATACAATTTGCAATTTGTACTGTGTGCTATTTATAGAATTAAAATTGGTAAAGGCTTTCAGTGAATTCCTTTAGACCTAGAGATTTAATTTTTTTTGTACTCTGTCCTAGAGAATATGGACATAAAGACTTAAAAAAAAATTTTATTATTTATTTTTAGGGAGAAGAAGGGAGGGAGAAAGAGAGAGGAGAAACCTTGATTTGGTGGCCTCTTGCAGGCTCCCATCTGGGGTCCTGGCCTGCAACCCAGGCATGTGCTCTGACTGGAATTGAACTGGCAACCTTTTGGTTTGCCGGAGGACACCCAAGTCAGGGCTGGGCACAAAAACTTTTCTTGCAGTATTATATTAACAAAAAATTGGGAAGGCCCTTAGTAATTTCTAATAAAGGGATGCTAAAATGGAATGTTCGTATTTTAGAGTGTTAAAAAGAATGAGGTAGAGCTTTATGTATTGAAGATTTCTGAGGCTTTTTATGTTAGGGAGAATCAGGTTGCAGACATGTATATCATCTCATGAAACCCACCAAAATGATACATATGTATGTATGTATTTCCGAGGGTGTAATTACACATAAAAACACCTGGAGTTTTTCACACCAGACCGTTAACTACGGTACATTTGGGAGGAGAATTGGAGAGAGAGGAATGGGAAGGTTGACGTTTCTCATTTTACTCTGTGTGCTTTTGAAAGCACTGGTAACTGTGCTATTTTATACTCTTTCTTGCTGAGCGTGTTCGGCCTAATTCAGAACCACTTTGAAGAAGTTTATTTCCCAAGGAATCAATTCTGTATCTAAGCATGTAGTTCCGTGGCATAGTTCTAGAAAACGCGCTGTAACAAAACTAAGGTATCTACTTTTTCACCTTTTCCACGGTTTTAACCAGGCAGTTAAATTTGACTCCCCAGTGGTGATAGAAGGTAAACTAAACCCACCTAGCATGAGCTGGAGTGTTTAAAGTTCTAACAGCACAGTAAATTGGTTAACAGCCCTGGAAAATTCTCTCAGTACATGTAGAAACAGGGTGACTCAACTGATTTATTACAGCCAAACTCTACCACGAAAGATGTGTTGGAGAAAGGTGTGTTAGTTGTGGATGGAGAAAATTACCTGGTTTTGTGGGATGTGGGGAATTGTGTTTGCTCTCCCAACAGAACTCCCACAGTGGGTCACTTCACTGCTTTTCTGTGTTCAGAGTTGTGTAGGAGTGGCTGGTCTGAGAGATTTGGATGTCTGCACTTGTTTTGTCCTTTATGCTGCCTTAAAAGTCACCTATAAACTGTTGCTTAATTTAGGCCCAGAGTCAGATTGCTATCAATAAATTATAATAGGAAAATACTGATATATAACTTAAGTGCCTTTTATGAAGATTTTCAAAAAGTAAAATTATGTAGGAACTCCCCAGTACTTATCACCTAACTTCAATTTGTATGAATTTTTTCAGTGCATGGTTCATATGTTTATGATTTAGACCTTTTGTAACCAATAGCAATAACACTGGTTGTCTTCAAGGGTCAAGCCCATGCCCTAGATATTGTTTAACATTGTTCTCACATGAGGGATATATGTTGAGGAGGCGAACAACTCCTCTGAAACCTGAAAGGCAAAAGCATTATTTTAAATCACTTTCTGTCCAGGTCCTCTTCTAGGCTGCTTTACCAAACTTCTGATTTCACTTCTCTCTTGCCCAGGATAGAGCAGCTTCTTATGTCTGGACACCAAAGGATTTAAATGTGGGGTGGGATTGGTTCAGTACTTTGCTCTAATGCTTAGCTGCTGGTGTGCGCTGATGCTTGTTCTGAGTTCCTGGACAAAAGAAAACTGTTTCCATTCTGTTTTTTTAAAAAATCAAGTATCGGGCTGGCCAAAAAGTCTATTACATTTCTTTTGTACAGTGGCTCCGGTGGTGCTTAGTTGTCTTAACTTCATTCAAAGCAATTTTGTTAGATTGTATTGTAACAGCTGTCATATCAGCATGCATTTTAAAAAAGTATCAAAATGGGTGAATTTTTTTAGCCTTGGCTGGTGTGGCTCAGTGGGTTGAGTGCTGGCCTGTGAACCAAAGGGTCACTGGTTTGATTCTCAGTCAGGGCACATGCCTAGGTTGCAGACCAGGTCCCCAGTAGAGGGCACATGAGAAGCAACCACACATTGATGTTTCTCTCCCTCTCTTTCTACCTCCCTTTTCCTCTTTCTAAAAGTAAATAAATAAAGTCTTTTAAAAAATGGGTGAATTTTATATAGCCATTTTAATATTGAAGATGAAGAAAATATGCAACATTTTTGGCATGTTATGCTTTATTTTTTCAAGAAAGGTAAAGATGCAAGTGAAATGTGAAAAAAGATTTGTGCAGTATATGGAGAAGGTGCTGTGACTGATTGAATATGTCAAAAGTGGTTTGTGAAGTTTCTTGGTACTGTTGACAATTTGGAGAAATAATACTTTACCGTAGGGCTACCTTATCCATTGGAAGGTGTTTAGCAGCACCCCTGGCCTCTACCCACTAGAAGCCAATAGGAGAGATAGCTGACATACTCAAAACATCCAAATGTATAAAGTTATTGGTAAAAGTGCAAAATGTGTCTTTTACTTTACAGAAAAAATGTAACAGACATTTTGGCCAACCAAGTACTTTTAAGTGGAAACTATTAACTGAAAACTGAATAGTACTTAAAACAGCTTGTTTACATGAGGAAAGTTCCATAGAAGCATAGCACTGTTTTGAATGTCCTATTATAAATATATTTTCTCATTTTACTGGAGAGACTAATTAAAACTGATGTAAACTTTAAAATTCTAGTTGATTTATGTGTTTCTGGCATATATAGATACAGAGAAAAAAAACCTTTGCAAAATTCAGTATTTATCCGTTGAGGTGGCTTACTCAATGAGGGAGATGTTTGCAGTGTGATGACTAAGATAGGTTCCTGCCCTTAAGAAGCTTTTTTTTAATGGGTTATAAAAACAAGTCTCCTTTTCTTTATAAAAGTCAGTTTGCTAGTAGAGTAAGTCCTCACTTAATGTTCGATAGATTCTTGGAAACTGACTTTAAGTGAAACGGTGAATAAAGAAACCAATTCTGATATAAGTAAGAGTTAAGTTCCTCTGGTGTATTTCTTGTCACAAAAACATCATCAAACTGCTATACGAGTATAAAGACCCAAAACATTTCTAACATTAGACATTGAAATGTGAGCTGTACAGACGTTTAAGAAAGATGAATAAAAAGAAGATAATTTTGTTTTCCAACCCACTTATTCCACTTCAGGGTAGCAGGTGGCCTGATCCTCTCCTGGCAGCTTGGGGTGCAAGGCTGGAACCCACCTGCACAGATCACCCTTCCATCTCAGACAGACACACACACACACACACACACACACACAGGAAATGAGAGTACCCAGAGGAAACCCATGCAGACATGGGGAGAATGTGCAGACTCCACACAGACAGTGGTCCCTGCTGGGAGTCAATTTTTTTCTTTTCATGAGCATTATAACAAAACAGTGTTATTGGTGGTCCTGCTGAACTTTCTTAGCGTTTCCGTGTTTACAGGCTCCAGAACTGGTTAGGCATTTTAGTTTTTGAATTTTATTTTTAAAAATCTTAGTAAAATGTCTTTTCATTTCAACTGACATTTTGTTGGCCTGGGGAGGCAGAGCTAGGGAGAAAGGAAGGGCAGTATTTGTAGGTGGACACTTGGCTTTTACCCTCACCAGCACAGCCTGGGCCCTTTTTCCCTGATGGACATTGTGCAAAGACAGTTGAGAAGTAGGCTTTCAAGGGTGAACTTTATCTACATAAGAGGGTGGGTTATATTTACTTTTAGGGTTTTCTGGGTTGGATATGTATAGTCAGTTCTCTAACAAGAAGCCTAATCAATCTTCAAAGTAAGGTGTGGACACAGAGTGGCCTCAGCCAAAACCAGGAAGTAGTCAGGGTTTATATTTGGTGGTTCCTGTTTCCGGAGAGTTAGGCTTTTCAGCTTAGGTTACCAGCAACTCCACTTACCCTTTCAGTCCTCACATCCCCTTAGTTCAGGCCAACAGATCTTGGAAGGTCTTAGATGGGAAGTAGGTTGCCCTGACTCTTCTGCAACTTGACTTCACCTCAGTATAAGTTGGTATTTCCCCACATCACCACATAGAAGTCTGCCTCATTCTTTACAAGAGCTCCGTAACATACGTACTAATCCTACATTCATTTAATCAGAACCACGTGGATGAACACTTGCATTACCATTTTTGTTTTTGGTTTTTGCTCCTATAAGAAATGTTGCATTGAGCCCTGGCTGGTATGGCTCAGTGGATTGAGTGCCGGCCTATGAACCAAAGGGTCGCCGGTTTGATTCCCAGTCAGGGCACATACCTGGGTTGCGGGCCAGGTCCCCAGTACGGGTTGTTTGAAAGGCATCCACACATTGATACCTCTCTCCCTCCCTTCTCCTCTCTCTAAAAATAAATAAATACAAATCTTTAAAAAAACGTTGCAGTGAACATCCTTATACAAAAAGTTTGCATGCTTGTTTGGATATGGATACCCAAGTTAATTGGGTAAATTATTTTTTACCAGTCTTCTGGTAGATGAGAGAGATATTTTGATTTGCACTACTTCTGTTTTACATTTGCTTATTGGCTGTAAATTTTCCTGTGAACATGATCTTTGCTCCTTTTTCTATTAGGTTGCCATTTTCATATTAATTTTTAGAGTTCTCTGTAAATTAAGTCCCTGTTTGAGTCCCTGTGTTACAGAGGTTTCCCCTAGTTCTCTGTCTTTATTTTACAGTATATTGTTGGTTTATAGAAAGTTTTATTATTTTTAGCTGCCAAAATTATTGATCCTCCTCTTTATTATTTTTTGGATATGTGTTTTTCTACATATATCCCATTGTCTTGTTATACTTACACATTTGTGACTTTTTAAAGTTAATTTTTCCTATATGTTAAAAGTCTTAATACATGAATACATATTCACTATGAGAAATGTTTAAAAATTGACAAAATTAAAGTCTGTTCCTAAAATTATATTCTCTTCCCCAGAGTTAACCACTTACTAAGTTCCAGTCTTTTATGTCTATATCATACTTCAATTTAAAAACTAGTAGACTATTATCCTGCCATTTATTAGTCTGTGGTTTAAAATCATATCTTTACTCTTATTTTAAAATTTTTATTTATTGATTTTAGAGAGAGGACAGGGAGAGAGAGGGGGGCAAAAAAACACCCCATCAATTTATTGTTCTTATTTATGCATTCATTGGTTACTTCTTGTATGTGCCCTAACTGGGGATTGAACCTGCAACCTTGGCATATCGGAACGATGCTCTAACAAACTGAACTACTTGGCCAGGGCTTTATCATATTCTAAATTCCAGGTAAATCATGGGTCAGTTTGTGGACATTATTCTAATTCATTGCTGTAGTTGACTATTTGCATGTGTGACTTCATTTTTAAAAAGTTAAATTACTCATGGATCTAGAATTTCTTTTGGTGTAAAGAATGAGGGGAGGGAGCCAGCTGTTCCCAAGACCACATATGGAATAATTTGTGCTTCCCCCAACGATTTTATATGCTGTCATCAAACCATTGTATTTCTATAATGGTATCATATCTGACCTACTGAAAGAGCATTTGCCTGAGCTCCTTAGATCAACTCTAGCTTCTCTTCCTGTCAGTTTTCCACGGTGCATCTAAGTCACAGGTGGCAAACACAAGGCCCGCAGGCTGAATCTGGCCGTCCACTTTGTTTTATCTGGCTTGGCACCTTGTTTCTACCCGGTGGCAGTGCCGAGCTCCTTGCCCGTAGTTAAGGAGTAGTTACATTTATACAGTCCTAAAATTACATTCAGCCCTTTGAAGGCAACTGCGAGGTTGATGTGGCCCCCGGTGAAAATGAGTTTGACACCCTTGATCTAGGTGATCTTTTTAAAACACACCAGCATGAAACCCTTTTTGGGATTCACACTGCTCTTGGGTGAAGACCTGATCTCGAACGTGGCCTAGAAGACCCTGTGTGGCTGGCCCCTTGACCTGTCTGCTCTCATACCAGACCACTCTTCTTGCTGTTTGGATTCCAGCACTTTGTGGCCTCCTTTCAGTTCCTTCGTCATGTGACACTCTTACCCGCTGCACTGCTTTTCCCTTTCTGTCTGCGGTGCCCTGCAGACCCTGATCCCCACCCCTGACTCCGCCTTGCCCTCTTGTGTTCCAGTGCACCCTTCCATTTTCAACTCTAAGGTAACCTTTTGAGTAAATTCTTCCCTGACTCCATAGATAAATTTAGAACCTGTATATGCTTTCTAGGCACCATTTATCTTACAAACCAACCAACAGCTTTATTGAGATATAAATCATATAATGCACCATTTAAAGTGTACAATGCAATGATTTTTAGTATATTCATGGAGTTGTCTGGCCATCTTCACAGTCAATTTTAGAACATTTTCTTCACCCCAAAAGAAAGCCTGTATCAATTAGCAGTCACTCCCCATTTCTCCCCTAGGCCTCCAGTTCTGGACAACGAGAGTGATTTTTTAATTGTGGTAAACTATATAACAAATTTTGCCATTTTAAACCATTTTTTTAAGTGTACAAGTTAGTGGCATTAAGTACATTTACAGTGGTGTGCAACGGTCACCACTGTCTATATCTAAAACTTTTTTATCACCCCAAACAGGAAGTCAGTAACTCCCTACTTCCTCCTCCCCCAGCCCTTGGCAACCACCATTCTATTTTCTGTTTATATGAATTTGCCTACGGTAGATATTTCTTTTTTAAAAAAACTTACTGATTTTAGAGAGAGTGAGGAAGGAGGAGAGAGAGAGACATTGATTTGTTGTTCTATTTATGCATTCGTTGCGTGATTCTGTGTGTACCTTGACCAGGGATCAAGCCGTCAACCTTGGCATTGGGGAAGATGCTCTAACCAACTGAGCTACCGAGCCAGGACCTGTAGATATTTCATATAAGTGGAATCACACAATATTTATTATTTCGTGTCTGACTTATTTTACTTAGCATAATGTTTTCAAGGTTCATCCATGTATCAGAACTTCATTCTTTTTTATGGCTGAAGAGTATGGCATTGTATGTATATGCTATATTTTGTTTATCCATTCACCCATTGATGGATGTGTGGGTTGTTTTCCACTTTTGGCTGTTACGAACATTTAGCATACAAGTATCTGTTTGGGTCCCTGTTTTTAAATCTTTAGGGTATATACCTATAAGTGGGATTGCTGGGTTATTGATAATTATATATTTGACTTTTTGAAGAACCATCAAGCTTTCCAGAGAGGCTACACCATTTTAACATTCCCATCAGCAATATAGAAGGGTTCTAATTTCTCCACATCACTTGTTTCCAGCTTTAAAATTATAGTCATTCTAATAGGTGCGAAGTAGTACTTCATTGTGGTTTTGATTTATATTTCTCTAATGATGAATAACACTGAACACTTTTTCCATCTGCTTATTGGCCATATATGTATCTTTGGAGAAATGTCTATTCAAGTCTTTTGTGCATTTCAAATTTGGGTTGTTAATTGAGTTGTTATTGGGTTGTTTTTGTTATTGAGTTAGAGGGGTTCTTTATATATTCTGGATGTTAAATTTTTATCAGATATATGGTTGCAAATGTTTTCTCATTCTGTGGGTTGTCTTTGCAGCTTTTTGGTTCATTTACATTTTATAGCATTCACAAGTTTGTATTTATAATTTTAAAAATATTTAGATTAGTATCTGTCTTCACCATTAGAATGAAAACACTGTTAACGTAAGGACTATTATAGTGTTTGCTCACTTTTATATTTCTGATGATGCCTGGCCCAGGTGCTAAATATTTTTTTTAAAGATTTTATTTATTTCTTTTTAGAGAGAGAGGAAGGGAGGAAGAGAGTGAAACATCAATGTGTGGTTGCCTCTCCTGCACCTCCTACTGGAGCATGTGCCCTAACTGGGAATCGAGCCCGCAACCCTTTGGCTCCCCTTTAGCTCACTCGACGGCACTCAATCCACTGAGCCACACCAGCCAGGGCAATTTTTTAAAAATGAATGAATGAACTGAATTCCTTTAAGTTAATTTGTGAATCGTTCCATTAATCTGTCCTATTCTGTCTTACATATCAGTAGTACTCCATCTTGGCTTCTCACTTGTTACTCATTTATTTTAAAATCTTCCCAGCTGTTTTCTGGACATTGTCATTTTAATTAATGTTAATTCATGCTCCCCGCTCCAAAAAAACAACAACTGGATATCAGTATAGGTAACTTACTTTTTTCTTTCCGAGGGCTTTCTTGGTAAGATAAAGGCTGCAAAGTTGCCTTAGTTTGGGCTGCTATAGCAAAATATGACAGACTGGGTGACTTAATAATCAACATTTCTTTCTCACAGTTCTGGAGTCTGGGAGGTGCATGATCAAGGTGCCAGCAGGTTTACTGTGTGGTGAAGGACCCTCTCTCTGGTTTGCAGACAGATGCCTCTTGTTGTGTCTTCACATAGTGGAGAAGAGAGATCATTTCTCTCATGTCCCTAAAGGCGCTAATCATGAGGGCTCCACTCTCATGACTTGGTTACCTCCCAAAAGCCTTAGCTCCAAATACTGTCACCTTGGGGATTAAGGCTTCAACATGTGAATTTTGGGGGGAGGAGACATTGAATACATAGCAGTACATGGAGCTAAGAAAATTAAAGAATTAAGTAATTAAGCAGAGTTGGTTTCTAGCGTCGTCAGCTTCACAGGTGCGGGCCAGACAGCATCTGAAGACATCGGCGTTTACGGGAGCACAGTCTGATGGAAGAAGGGGTAGACAGTCATTTGTGTAGATTCATATCGTGTCAAAGATTAGTAACAAATTCATTGCTGTAGGTCATTAATAAATAAGAACTAAATTAAAAGAACTATTATGAATTAATTGTACAATATATGAAATTTTCATACCTCAAAAGAAACACTGAATGGTAGTTTTATAATATTTTTTTCTTCCTCCTAGATTTAAACAGTCAAGTTAAATCAAGCTGGGTAATCATGGCAGAAGGTGGATTCGATCCTTGTGAGTGTGTTTGCTCTCATGAGCATGCGATGAGGAGGCTGATCAATCTGGTGAGACGAACAGGACACTCCTATTCAGAACTGAGCCATACTGCCTGTGCACTGCTGTTTTTTTTTTAATTGTTGGTTACTGGAAGGTTTTCATCACATGGTCACTGAAATTATTTTGTAATTCAAATTCCACAGTGGTTTAAGTCAGAATAGTTAAAAATGCTTGCCAGCAATTATTTTGTTAGAGATAAGAACAAATTTCTATTTTTATTTATATTAGATTCATGTTGGTTAAATTCCCCGTCATGGGTGGGAACACATGCCTGTACAACCTTTTCTGTTCTGTAGTAATGCATGTGGTCTTTAGGTATATGGAGCTTGTTTGCCTGAGAAGTTGCTGTGAAGTCAGATTCTGTTATGATATGGTTCAAATTCCCCTCCTTCAAATGGCACAATAAAAATCTCTATACAAAGCATTTGAAAATCCAATTATTTAAAGGAGGTAGATTTCTGAACAACAGACTGGATAGTAGCAAGATTTGAATTACACCATTTGTAAGACTCTCCAAATCTCTGAGCTTAAATATGGGGCTGCCTGTGCATTGTACTTTATACTTTTTATATACAAAAGGAGAAATTTGACCATTACGAACAATAAAGTGTTAACTATTATCTCGTACATTATAACAACATTTTGTTGTTGTTTTAGAATACTTTTGTATGGGGTATATTATTATTGGCCAGTTACTGGAGGCAGGTATAAACATTTGTTCAAATATTTGAATCATTGGTAATTAATAAAAAAGCTTTCTGCTGACTCGATGTCTGTATGTAGTGATCAGAAGTGTATTTCTTATATGTGATATTTACTTTAGAATCAGCATATACTGGGACTTAACGATCCTTAAGAATGCCTTAGATGGACAGCAGTAAACTAAGAATTTATAAATTAAATCAGACTCTTGTGGGTACAGAAACATAATGGAAATGTCATGTCTCTGATAACTTGATGTAAAAATAGATGAGTCTGAGGAAAGAATATTTTAAAAAATATTTTCTCCTTATTCATGAAGTTAAAGAGCTGATATTTTTAATCTAAATTCAGTCAAATGTACAGCAAAATTTTTTCAAATTATTGTGATATTAGGAACAAAAAATAGACATAATTTGTGGCAAATTTTCCCAGATCAGCCTTTAATTAGGGTTACTAATTCTTTTATTAATATGGTATTTTTTATTTTTAACATAGTAACATGCTTTTTTTCTATGAGCTCTGATGCTTTGTTGGAGATGACTAAAATTAAGCCCTACTTATTATGATTTCCTGTACATTTCAGTTCTCTTTAGTAGATTGTCGAGAAAGCCATGCATTAATGGGCGTAGTAATTTGAAGTACTTTGGTGTTATGTGGTGTTATGTTAGTTAGATCATTAGTATATGCTGGGCTAGAGTTTAGTTTTGCCTATTCTGTGGACATATAATGGGCCTTACCAACAGATATATTCAGCTTAGGAGCAGTTAAGATTTGACCATGAGTTCCTTTCCATTTCAATGAAGTCATTCATATTTTAAAACTAACTTGCTTCCTGACTTGTAGTGATAGTAGTTAAGGTTCTTCATTATAAGTAATAGAAGTTCTGTCTGATTTAAACAGAAAATAACATAGTAAAAGGATATTTTGTGGCTCACATGCGAGAACCTGGCATGGACATTGAATAAGATCAAAGGGAGGGCAAGTGACCAAATAAGAGCCAAAGTCACAAGCAAAACTAGTCCAGCCATGATGCTGATGCTCCTCAATTCCAGACTTCTGTGTACTTGATGGTGATGCAACACCTCCATTTGGGTAACTAGTTGACATCTTACACTTGAGTTGTGCATAGCTGAACTTCTTTTCTTGCCCCCAAGCTCACATTGTTGTGTCTTTTCTATTTGCTCTATTATTCTAGTGGCTCAGGTAACAGATTTTAGGTAATTTTTTCCTATATTCTTTCAACCCTATAGTTAATGCAGAAACAGATCCTTTTAGCTCAAAACATATCCTTAAAAAACATACCCAGAATCCAGCCATTTCTTATATATCCAATGCAACATCCTGGTCTAATCTATAATTATCTTTTGCCTGGGTTATCGAATTAGCCTCCTATAGGTCTCCTCTTACCATGTTCCATGCCCCTCAAGTTTAGTCTCACTATGGTAGCCAAAGTGATCTATTTTTGATTAGCCAAGTAATGATCCTCTTTTACCCCAAATCCTACAGTAGCTACCCATAACACTCAAAGTGAAAACACAAAATTTATGTGGTCTTAGATCCTCTGTTCCCCTCTACCCCACTCTTTCCCTTTGTTCCTTTTACGCTAACAATTCTGGCCTTCTTGCTGTTCCTGGAAAATACGGGTCATATACAAAAGATCAAGAGTCTAAGACTTTAGATTTTTCAACAGCAAAACTGGAAGGCATTGGCACAATGACTTTAAATTTGGAAGGGAAATTATTACCAAGCCAGCATTCTATATCCAACCAATCAGTCAAGTTGGAGGTCTTCAATAATTGTTCTTCAAAAATTTATTTCATGTTTCCTTTCTTAGATAGTTGCTAAACAATGAACTATTTTTCATCAAAATGAAGGCATAAATCAAGAAAGAAGACTAAGATTTGAAGTATAAAAAAAACAGAGATTCAGGCCATGAGAGAGACAAGATTAACTTCTAGGGTAACAGTGAAGGGAGGTCCCATGGTGATCATTGCACCAGGACTACAAGGTCAGGATAACGGTGAAGGGAGGTCCCATGGTGATCGCTGTGCACCAGGACTACAAGATAGCTGGTTTAGTTGGGAGGGTATCTATCACTAGGCTGTAGGAGAGACTTTTTCAGAAAGATGAATTGGTACAATACCTGATGAGTCTAGATATCTTGTGATGTAGATAACTGAAAACAAGTTGTCAAAAGTCATATAAAACCAAATATATGAAAAAACAAAAGAAAATTATTAGCTTTAAGGAAACACAGACATAGTACAGAAAAGAAAAAGTCCCTGGCTGGTGTGACTCAGTTGGTTGGAGCATCGTCCTGTAAATGAAAGGTTGCAGGTTTGATTCCCAGTCAGAGCATGTGCCTAGGTTGTGGGTTCAGTCCTGGTTGGGGGAGCCTGTCTAAAAGCATCTTGGTTGATGTTTCTGTCCCTCTCTCTCCTCCTCCCTTCCCCTCTCTTGAAAATCAAAAAAGCAAAGGAAAAAGGAAGCGTATTGTGCTACATGGCTCAACTGTGAAGAGCATTTACATGGTCATGATAATGTTAAAACTGACTGTTGAACTAAGTAAATTAATAATAACTATTTAGAAATAGTTATTTATTAAATTGATAATAGTCACTTTAATAATCACTCTACTATTATTAAATTAATAACAACTATTATTAAGAGATGGGAAGAGGATACATGTGCTCTGGGGTCAGGAAACGAGAGAACTTGATCTTCATATTCTGTACTGGTGAATCAATGGATATCACTGAACACTGAAAAATCAAGAAGTAGCAGTAATGCACATATATGCAGAGATATATAAAATCATGGAAGTAAATACTGAAATAAGCAGCTTAAAGTGGAAAGTAGTCACCTCTGTGGAGGGGAAATAGGTAGGAAGGGAAGAGCAACTGCTTTTGGGGGGAACAAACTTACAGAAGTGTTTAAATTGTGTACGTGAACAACTAATAAAAATTAAAACAACAAAAAGCAAAAACCTTCCAAGTTAGGCAGTACAAAAAGGAGGTGTGAATCTTTTGGATAGCTGGATCTGCTGTATATTTTTCCCCCTTTATGTAATATAAGGTGACTGGCTGAGGCCTTTGCTATGTTAAAACCAGGATTACTGCTTTCTAAGAACAGTGAAATATTGATGGGGAGGGCTGTTACCCCAAACCTCTATAATGGATGTAAAGTAGGAAGGAAAGAAAGCCTGTTCCAGGAATGAAATGTACTATATATAAAGCCCTAGAATGAAGCCTTCCCTGCTTTGAACATTAAGAGGTTCTCTAACCTGCCTGCATGCTTCCTTGATAAGGGAAGCGTATACCCTACTTCTTTACCAACCTTGTCCTTTATTAATAAATATGAACAGAAAAACAGGCAAAGTAGTTGAAGAAAGTAAGCGGTCCACCATGTGATTTGGCACAGCTACATTAGAAGAGAAGATGAAATAGGTTATATTGCCATATTGGAAGAGACAGATTGGAGTTTTTAAATGCTTATGTATGAGGGAGAAAGACACTGAGAACAAAATATCTTAGATAAATGGTAAAACAGTTGGGAAAAGCTGTCCCCAAAGAATGTGATATTCTAAATCTCAGACAAAATATAATTCAAAGCCAAAACAATTAAACGGAACCCAAGAATTATATTGACCCCCCCCTCAAAAAAAAAAAAGAAAGAAGAAAGAAAGAAAATCCATCAACAAGATAGAAACCTTTATGTCCTGAACAACAGAGAATTGAAAACCTACTGGAGGTACAAGAAGAAGTGTTTTAGAAGTACCTGAGAAATGCTAGCAAAAGCCGAACAGATGCCTTTGAAGGTTAGAGAGAGGGGTGTGTAAGGTCAGTGTATGTTTGTAAATGCACAGAAGAGGTTCCAAGGCATATACCTCAGACTCATAAAAACATTGGAGAGAGTCTGAAGGGAGTCAAGGCACTATTCTAAGCCCATAGAAAGCATCTGATGCAGCTCTTCCTTTCACACATGAGGAAACCGAGATGACAGGGTTTAAGTCACTGTTACCAGGTGTTGGAGCTGACTAGAGTGTGGCAGGGGACGTTCAACTCTGACAGGGTAGCTCCAGGCTCTGCCCTGTTTCTTTACACTGTGTTCTGCTCCACTGCCTGTTATCTCCTTCAGGCACCTTAAAAAGCCCTGTGTTTGAAATCTAGGGGGCAGTAGAGGGATAGAGGAGAGCAGGAGAGAGACTCTTCACTATATTTTTACATTTTAAACCTGTGTGGATGCATTATCTATTAATTTAAAAACAACTTTAAATGTAATTAATTTAAAAATAAAACATAAGCATCTTCAAAGGTATTAAAAGCAGTACAGTTATGTAAAAAATTTTGTAATTACAGACTTTTCCCCTGGAGAATAAAAATTTTAATGTACTGTTGCATGATTTGAAAAGAATACTATATTCTACAATGTTTAGCTTTTCAGTAGTTCTAATAAGACTTTATTCTCTTCTTTCACCTTCTTTGATTTCTAAACTGGTAGAGTTTTTTCTCATCAGAATGCAAAATATGTATATTTTATACACACACACACACATACACAAATA
>VMDR010025235.1:0-14601 GCA_007922815.1 Macrotus californicus | reverse complement strand
TATATATATATATATATTTTGTTTTTATTGTTGTTCAAGTACAGTTTTCTGCCTTTTTCCCCCACCCCTCCCCACCACCCCAGCCATCCCCACCTCCCTCCCCTGTTTCTACCCCTACACCTTGTTTTTGTCCATGTGTCCTTTATAGTAGTTCCTGTAACCCTTCATCCTCCCCCCACCCATTTTTCCCTCCCACCTGCCCTCTGGTTATTGTCAGTTTGTTCTTAATTTCAATGTCTCTGGTTATATTTTGCTTGCTTGTTTGTTTTGTTGATTAGGTTCCAGTTAAAGGTGAGATCATATGGTATTTGTCCCTCACCACCTGGCTTATTTCACTTAGCATAATGCTCTCTAGTTCCATCCATGCTGTTGTAAAGGGTAGGAGCTCCTTCTTTCTTTCTGCTGCGTAGAATTCCATTGTGTAAATGTACCATAGTTTTTTGATCCACTCATTGACTGATGGGCACTTAGGTTGCTTCCAGCACTTGGCTATTGTAAATTGTGCTGCTATGAACATTGGGGTGCATAGGTTCTTTTGGATTGGTGATTCAGGGCTCTTAGAATATAATCTTAGCAGTGGAATTGCTGGGTCAAAAGGCAGTTCCATTCTTAGTTTTCTGAGGAAATTCCATACTGTTTTCCACAGTGGCTGCACCAGTCTGCATTCCCACCAACAGTGCACTAGGGTTCCCTTTTCTCCACATCCTCTCCAACACCTGTTGTTTGTTGATTTGTTTATCATGGTCATTCTGACAGGTGTGAGGTGATATCTCATTGTGGTTTTAATTTGCATCTCTCTGATGGCTAGTGATGCTGAGCATCTTTTCATATTTCTCTGGACCCTCTGTATGTCTTCCTTGAAGTGTCTGTTCAGGTCCTTTGCCCATTTTTTAATTGGATTATTTGTCTTCCTGGAGTGAAATCATGTGAGTTCTTTATATATTTTGGAGATCAAACCCTTGTCTGATGTATCATTGGCAAATGTGTTTTCCCATATATTTGGCTCTCTTTTCATTTTAATGCTGTTTTCTTCAGCTGTGCAGAAGCTTTTTATTTTGATGAGATCCTATTTGTTTATTCTTTTCTTTATGTCTCTTGCTCTAGGGGACATATCAGTGAAAATATTGCTGCATGGAATATCTGAGATTTTCCTGCCTGTGTTCTCCTCAAGGGCTTTAATGTTATCATGACTTCTATTTAAATCTTTTATCCATTTTGAATTTATTTTTGTGTGTGGTGTAAGTTGGTGCTTGAGTTTCATTTTTTTGCATGTAGCTGTACAGCTCTCCCAGCACCATTTGTTGAAGAAACTATTTTTACTCCATTTTATGTTTCTTCCCCCCTTGTCGAATATTAATTGACCATAGAGACTTGAGTTTATTTCTGGGCTCTCTATTCTGTTCCATTGGTCTATGTGTCTGTTCTTATGCCAGTACCAGGCTGTTTTGATTATTGTGGCCTTGTAATACAGTTTGATATCAGGTATTGTGATCCCTCCTACTTTGCTCTTTTTTCTTAAGATTGCTGCAGCTATTCAGGTTTGTTTATGGTTCCATATAAATTTCTGAAGTGTTTGTCCTATATCTGCCTTTCACATCTTTTGCCATGAAAGAGACATCTTTCAATGGAAGGGATGGGCTTCTTTATATTTTTCTGAAGGTGGTTCTCCCTCCTTCACTCAGGGTCCCAGTCCCACCAGTTAAATTTGAGAATCTTTATAAATCTATTCTTGGTCCCTTACTCACACATTTAACCATTTTCTGCTCAACTTATGAAGAGCTCACAACTCTTCCATCCTAAGAAATACACCCCATCCTGGACTGGTAGAGATGGCGCAGTGTCCTGTAATCTGCTGTTTAAACCTCAGTCTTAGGCTCAGAGGGAGCCTGTCTCCAGGTTGTGGCCTTCACAGGGTTCCTGTTCCTTCTCCGGGGTGTAGCCCTTTCCCCACTTGCCTCATACTTTATTCTTGGGTTGCAGCCTTCCCATCTGATTTCCTTGAATCCCAGCTTCTTGATGATGGTGAATCTTTTCCCCCTTTAGGTGTGACAGGTGTGGAGGAAGCTGGAGCGAGGAGGAATTCCTTTCCTCTAGGTGAGAGAAGGTTTCAGAATTGAGGCAGGGTAAAGTCTTTTACCCTGGAGAATAGGCCTTAGGTATGGAGATTGCTCTGGGTGATGTTTACAGCGTCTACTCTTCCTTTCCTCCTGCCAGAATTAGGAAGAGGATCTTCCTCAGATCCTCCAAGTGAGAACCTGGTGGGGTTCCTGGAGGGAAAGCTCAGGAAGGTCCCTCCACTCCTGACTGTGATCTCTAGGAATTTCTCACCGAGTATCTAGAAATGTGTGAAAATTACTAGTTAAGTGTTCTTACCAGTTTAAGGCTCATGCAGCTCCTGCTCCCGGGAAACAGATCTTTGTTGTTGTATCCCTTGGGCTGTGCCTGTCTGAAGTTCAGGGAGATGCTCTGCCTTGCTACTTCAGTTCTATGACAGGTCCAAGAAAATGAATTGATTTTTAGTTTGCCAAGGTTTTTTTGTTATAAGGATGGGAATGATAACTTCCAAGATGTTTACATGTCAGAGCTAAGATCAAAATCTGCCTCACTCCTAGTCCTTCTTTGTTCACATCCAAGTCTTATTACTTCTGTTTGCAAAGTATCTCCTGAACCATCCTCAGCTTTAGTCACGACATTGTGATTAATTGTCGGGACCACTGTGGTGGTCACCTGACCACTGTCATCTCCAGTAATGCACTTGTTTAGTAAATCCTTTAGTGTCGGAAGATTGTCCTTCCTAATGCCCTCTGGTGGTCCCTCTGCTTTACTACAGAACAGTGATTTTCAACCTTTTTCATCTCACAGCACATATTAACTAAATACTAAAATTTTGCAGCACACCAAAAAATATGTTTTTTGCAGATATGACAAAAAATAGGTATAGTTGTGATTCATTCACACCATATGGCTATTGTGTTGGCTGTTGTCATTTTTTTACTTGACAAGGGAAAAGAAGTCAGTGCCCCTACCTAAATAGTTAGGTATTGCATATTTTAAAGTTCCTGTGGCTCACTGGTTGAAAATCCCTGGTATAGAGCACAGTGTCCTCCTGTGCCCCTGCCCTCTAGTGCCCTACAATCTAGTAGAACACACCAAAGGGTCAGGGTCTGGAGACAAGGATGTAAATGCATTTTAAAAGAACGTTGAAATTATTAATTTAACTTCTGTTGTTTTAAATAAATTATCTCTTTAAATTGGGACATTCATAGAAGTAAGAAAATATATAAGGAGAAATACAATTCAGATAGAACAAATTTTAAAAAAGACTTTATTTATTTTTAGAGAAAGGAGAAGGGAGGGAAAGCAAAGTGGAGAGAATCATGGATGTGAGAGAGAAACGCGGATTGGTTGTCTCTGGTATGCGCCCCCACCAGGATGGAGCCAGCAACCCAGGCATGTGTCCTGACCAGCAATTGAATCAGTGACCTTTGGCTTTGTGGGACAATGCCCAACCAACTGAGCTACCCCAGTCATGGGGACATAGGACAAATTTTAATATGTGGTTTATTTATTGATTTAAAAAAACGTGTTTCTTGGTGATCATGCTAAGATATTCATGTTTTGTGCTTGTATAGAGGAAGGGGCTGCTGGGTCCAAAGTTTTCATTTTGGCCACAACTGAATAAAGTTCATGTGTCATACATTCTGTTAGAACATACATAAGATGACACAAGTTAAGATGAGGCCCCAGCATTTGACTTATTTTCAACCTCGGGCACTCTTAATTCACTTCCAAAAACCAAATGAGGTGATAACCGTAATGCATCAACAGTGTGAAATTTAGCTGGCTCTGGAGACATTGCACTAGCGTCCCTGGGTGAGGGCTGCACTGCGTGGCAGTCAGGTATGTACACAGGAGCGGTCATTACTGCGGGCAGATGTGCACAGCTAATGGCTGGCAGTGCAGATTGCTGCAGGGGGAATTCCTTGATAAAAATGAGTTAAAATGAGACAATGGATTATCCAGAAGGGTGCTTTTCTACAGACTACACTTTTATTGGTGAAGGCAATCAGAGGAAAAAATTGAGCCATTAAAAATGAAAGCTGCTATAATGTATTTATTTAATAACATCTATGTAGCATACAACTGTCTGCATATATATGAAATTTTTCCTTTTGGTCTGAATAAACTAAAGGAAACACTGCTTTTATTTACCACCCCCAAGAAATGTAGATGGGAGGCTGGTACATTAAAGCAATGTAGGAACCTAATGTTCAGGGGCAGAGGGACTACTTGCAGAAGAGTTAAATCTTTATGCATGTAAGCTGAACTGCCCATGATTTTATCACATTGCACCGAGCTGGCAAGCATTGCTCCCCAATTACAAAGAAAAATCAGCACACAGTGACCCGCATATTAGCATCTCTGCAAATCTCAGGCAGGAGCTGAAATTTATATACACTTTACACACCCCTGAGGAAATACCCATTTTATGCCATTGATAGGCCAGATGGATTTTTCCTCTGTAAAATGTGATCAGAATGTAATTAGAAGAAAATACACTGTGTATTCAAAAAATGAATAGACAATATTCTTTAAAACACGATGGTAATTTAGAACAGGCAGCAACAGCAAGTTAGAGTAGCGTGGCGAGGTTGCCGTTGTGTGACCGGGCCTGTGTGGTTACGGTGGCAGTGGTGCGTCGATTTAGCTTTAGCCACTGAGTGGGATTAAACTTTCACACGTCCAAAAACACTTTGTCTCCAAATATGATTACTAATGTGATAAGATATCTCACATTAGTGTGATTCTTTGAAAACGCCAATATGGATTTGAATCTTTTTTTCCCCCAGAATCAATTTTATGTGGAAAGAAAAAAATTGAAGATGGCTTTGGGGGGAAAAATACACACGTTGCTAGAACAATCACACAGGCTGCTGTGATTTGCCTGCATCTGTGCATTTTACTGTAGCAAAGTGATTAATATGCTTAAATTTTGTACTTCTAGACGCAACCATATTAGTGTCATATCATCAAAATGCACAAAAACCTGACACACCTAATTTGTGTATAATCCCAAGTAGTATAAAGTTATATGTGTATTTATAATGTTTAGGCATGTGAATGGATTATGTGATATAACCATGGACAGTCACATACAGGGACATTCACAAAACATGTTCAAATGCATAAACAAGGTGCATACCAGCCCAGAGGATTGTATATGTGCCTCATGAACTAGGATGAAAATTCATCCTTAAAATCTTCTAACTTTGTATCACAATATTTTATATAAGGCTGGATACTTTACAAGAAATATCCAGGGGAAAAAGGCATAATTATAATTTGTGTACTATAAGGATTTTAGTCCTCAGTTTTATGTGAACCAAAAAGATAAGTTAAACTTTCGTAGTGTTTTGAACCTCTTTGAAGAGGACCAAAGACAGGATGGATCAGTGGCAATGACTTTTAGGAGAGGATTAACAAGAGTTTCTTCTAAATGGGAGACTTTAGGAACCAACCTTACAAAGCAGAATACTCTTGTAAGCAGTTATGGGCATCATTGAGACTATTGATGGGTTTCAAGAAACCAGTAACTTATAGCCTTGCTTTGGTATTTGTCAAAACATTGCAAATGGGAAGAATGTCTAGTGAAAACAAAAGTTTGTGGGTACCCATTAAAGATTGAAACAAGACATACTCGTATGTCAGTTGAAAAATATGCTCAACTTTTATGATACGCCTTTCATTGCGAGGCAGGCTCGTGTCACTTCCCTTTGACTCTGGGGTGCTGTGACCTCCCTGATCCATAGAGTGTCGTGAGTGATGCCGTGTGACGCTGCATTGGAAAAGGCCCTGCGGTGTTCACTCTGTTCTCTTGGGGTGCTCACTCTGGGAGAAGCCGGCCATCTTGCAGAGAAATCCCATTACCCAGAGACTGCCACGCTGGAAAGGCTTCACGTGTGGACTGTGATTCAGACGGGCATATGGAGCCTGCAGGTGGCAGCACCTGAGGCTTCCCAGCACTGAGGAGCAGAGACAGTCATGCTTCCTTTGCCTTCTCCAGAACTCTGACTCACAGAATCCATGGGATTAATAACGTTGTTAATTCACACCACTTAGTTTTGTGGGGTATGGTTCATAGCAGGCATTACTGAGACAGGCCAGTACTTCCCAAACTTATTTTTCATAAGAAGTATCACTTGGGAAGCATATTAAAACTGGATTCCCATGTTTCAGCCATGGACATTCTGACTTAATAGGTCTGCCTAGGGGTGGGGATGCAGAAATCTGTTTTTAACAAATAGTATGGTAAGTTAATTATAATTAAATGACTCCAGGATGCCACATGATTTGTTGGCCAGTTTTGATATATGCATTTTTCATGACAAACATATTTCTTTGATTACTTGGGCTGGGCTCACAGGCTCATTATTCCCCTTATTTTAAGACTGCAGAACATACCACTTGGAGGCCTATCTATTTTTCTAGTCCCAACGCTGAGAAAGCAGTAAACAAGACACTCCCATTAAGTGCCACATTGGAGCAGGAGAGGGAGGCAAATAAGTTTTGGCATTTGTTGAATAATAAATGTTTTTTGATTAATAATAAAAAATAATGAGGTAATATTTACAGAGTACTTACTATGTGCCAGACTATGTACTAGGCACTTTAAATAGATGATCTTATTAGTCCCAATGGCAAATCTATCATAGAGTAAGATCATTAGCCCTGTTTTACCGAAGTGAGAAAGAGGCACATTTGCGACTTGCCCCAAGCCATGTGGGTGGAAATGGTGGTGCCTGCATGCTGACCTAGGTAGTTGGACTTCAGAACATGACTCTGAATGCATCACTAAAACTATAAAAGAAAATGAATGGACCTCTTCACATACTGCCTCTACCTGGGGCATTCTTCTTGCCCTTCCCTGTCCAGCTAATACCAATTCATCTCAAACTTTTCTTTCCTCATGGGGGCCCAGGCATGGCAAGGGGCTCAGGCATGGCAGAGTCCCAAGTTGTACTCCCCCACAGCCCCCTTTCATACCATAGTTGAAATTACTTGTTTAATGTCTGTCCTTCCCTCTGGACATGAAGGAAGAACTCTGTTTTATTTCCTCATTATGGCATTCCCAGAACCCAGCACAGTGGCAGTACATAGTAGGCTCCCAGCCCATTGTTCTTGACTGGTATCCTTTCTGTGGCACAATGCATGCTATGTACTATGGTGTGGCATGTCGTACTCTAGTACATGTAATGTTAGTACTGAGGGATCAGAGCTCTCTATTATCAGAGAGCCCAGTGGTTAGTTGGAGGAGGTAGACAATGAATCAAATGAATGTAAAATCTCTAAGTAATGGCTGAGGTGGAGAATTATCAGGACATGCAGCCAAGACAAGGAAACCCTTGAGCTGTCCTTGCAGGATGTGTGCTAGTCAGTCAGGTGGGTGTGGGAGACGGGGGTTGGAAGGACATTCCAGATTGAGGGAAGAGCATGGCAAGATACAGGGGCATGGAAGATCAAGGCACATTTGTGCAATGGCAGGTAGACTGGGAATGCTGAAGGCTATCCCCATACATGGGGCTATTACAAGAAATAAAACTGCCAATGGCAACAGACAAGTCTAGAAAGACTTGATCAGGTTTGATTTCAAGTTTGAACTTCATCCTTAAGGAAATGAGGAAGTCTTGGATACAACTCATATCCAGTATAAATTTAGAATAGGTTCTCATGGAGAGGGTTGAGTAGTATGTTCAGGAGGTCACACTGACTGGGCGGCTTCTCTGACATTTAGTGGGGAACGGGAGTGATGCCCAGTGTTCCGCAGTGCACGGAACAGCATCATACAGAATGCCATGAGCACCTCCATTGAGAAACTCTGCATAATAACACTAACTAAGAGCTTGAAAAAAGCTCCTAAATATTTGCACGGTTCAGGTGGTGAATAATTTTATTTTATTCGTAAGGGAAGGAAATATTTTCTCTTGACCCTTTTGAAATGCCAAACATACAAAGAACAATTTATTAAAGTGCTAATTCTACAGAAATTAAAATGGCAGCATTTTAAATTTTGGATCTGGATCCAAGGATATTCCTATCTTCTAGCTCTTAATAAAGTTTATTCACTTATTCACATGGTTATTCAGTCCATAAATATTTATTGAACATTTTTTTGATGGGCAAAAACAAAACAAAATATCAAAACAAACAAACAAACCCACTGTTCTATGCTTAGAAAAGACAGCATGAACAAGACAGGCAAAGATGGAGTTTTCAACCCTCAGATTCCAAGGGGGATAAAACATAAGAGAGATGATTCAATTGCTTCTTCTGCAGCTAAGAATTATTTATGTGGGATCTCTGAAAATATAACTAGGGCCACATTTCTTCATAACTAGACAAGCTTGTAACCCCAAGGGTGTATGTACTGCCCGTGCCTTGCAAGGGAGGTAGATGTAGATTGGATCATTAAAGCCAACTGCTAACCTACCCAGGGCTGTTTGGAGACTAGGAGAATTGAGAATTTATTGAAAATTGGGAGAAGAGAAGAGGTGGCACCTGTAGGAAATCTTGCCAGTGCAGTTATGCTAACTGTCATAAATATTTCAGTAAAATCAGTGGTTAAAGGATATCAGTGTTGATCTAATTGGTTGCAAATAAGGCAAAACCCAAAGACTGACAAAATCTTCTAAAAACACAATTGATTTCACTTTCTATTAGTTCCTTGTTCCTTCCCACAAACCTCTTCGTTGGGGTCAGCCAGACAAGAAGACATATATGTAGACTTAGAAAGAGGGTGTTCTTCTTCATCATCATCATCATCATCATCATCTTTATTTTATGTTTTTTTTGTGTGTGTGTGATGGTAATTTATACAATGTTCTTTTTAATTTTACAGACCAGAAGAAAGAAAGCTAAGGTAGTTTTCCACTAGCTTGATATAACTGAGCAAGAGACCAAGAAAAATATTTTCTACCTATGTCTAAAGTCAAAGATATGAATAAGGGGTAAAGAAAAAGCTACCAGAACCATAATGAACCACATTGAGTGATTACTGTTGTGTAGGGTCACTTATTGAGAAATAAATTGTGTTTGGCTTTCCTGTGCATAAAGAGGAGGTGGTTCCTCCTTGGGATCACTTACCTCAAGCCCAGTTTGGACAAGAGGGAACTTCTCTTTCTGTCTTTGGTGAAAGCTTAAACTTGTTGAGATTATTATACTAAAGTGCCCTGGAGATCAGGAGAGAGAGGTAAGAAGAGAGTAAAAGAAGGAAGAACAGGACAGAGAAGAGATCCTCCAAGACTCTCAAGATCTTGGTACAGTGGATGCCTACAGTGGGCGCAGGGGAATGGTAATATGAAAGGCTGGACTCTAGGCACAGGGTTTGCTAGTCAAGAAAAGATTCTCGATTTCAACTTAGGTCCAATGGGTTTGATGTCCTGCTCTGGATAAACTGAGCCTGGGACATAAAGCACCAGCTGTGACCATATAGATGGGAGATTGAAGATCTGTTGCTGTTTTCTGGTACTACGTGAACCTCCCAGGTTTTTGTGAGTTTCCAGAGAAGGAAGGGTTTTAGGATGTGTGAAGGGTCTGAAACATATCCTACTTGCAAGCCAATGAGTTAACTTACTTCTATTTCATGGATACTGGCAGAAGATACACTCCTAGGTCAGATGAAAGGTAGTTTATTATTCACAGCTATACTCATAGCCTGAGTATCACCACTTTTTCATTGACTCCCTGAGCCTCAGTGCCCACAGAGTGATGTGAACAAGGCCAGGTGATACTTGGACATGCAATGAGCTACATTACAGGAGAGGAACCGTGAGTTTAGGGAATGTCAATCTGTAATGGGCAGTAAGCATGTTTGCCCTTTGCTCTGGAGGGAGATACTCCTTTTATCTTCTCTAAGGCTATTTGCTATAGAAATACTTTTGAAAAAAATGATCTGGGACAAGGGACAGTCAATACCTCTGCTCGCCAGGTGCACAGAAACACAAGAGACCCATGGAAAATTATTTCCCAACAGAGGAGACATTCCATAACCACTAAGATTGAAATTCTGTTATGGAATAGAGACTTCAAGTCAGATTTAATTTGGTTAAAGGAAAATAAATAAATATGACATTTCTTCAAAAGAGACTGCGGAGTAAGTTTTATACCCACTAAACTATTATATGGCAGGCATGATTCTAATGTTTGTTGTGATCTATCTCATTTGAGAGTGAGGATTTTGGAGTCGTACAGACCTGAGTTCAAATTCTATCACTGCTTTCTAAGGAAGTTGTTTAACTCTCAGCTTCAGTTTGCTCACTTGTGAAATGGAGATACTTTCCGCCTCAAAGATGATGAGAGGAATCAACGAGATAATGCTTGGAAAGAGCTTAGCACATTGCTAGGAGGTGCCAAAAATTTGGGAGCTGTTAATATTATTTAAAGGCATACAATGTAATAACATTGCATGGGTGTGAAAATAGAGTAATCAAAGGTAGGAAAAGAGTAAGTCTTCTGTTTTATCCTTGAGGATCTCATTCTCTTGAATTGGAGGGCTTTTTGACTGAGCCACTTAGGTTTGAAAAACATTCAAGTTTTTCATACCTGCATCCTTCATCTTTGTTTGATTTTGTATTCAATATAGAAACATTATTATTTTTCATAAAAAATCAGGGCTAAGGCATAGGAAGGCCTGAAAATCCAGATCGACCCAAAGACAAATTATTAGAATAGTGGACATAGGCAAGAGACCAGATAGACCCATAAGTCTAGGCTGTCCAAAGAATAGGCATTCAGGCAGGCCATCAGTGGGTTACCAGAGTGCCCAAATAGTGGTACCCTCAGCTGGAAGCATCTGGAGGGCCAGTCATCCCAATGGCCTCTGACTGGGAAATCTGTGCTACACAAGACAAATCTTGTATGTACAACATGATGAGGATAATTAATACTACTGTATCGCATATGTGAAAGTTGCCAAAAGAGTAGATCTTAAAAATTTTCATCACCAGAAAAAATTTTTTTTGTAACTATGCATGGTGATGGATGTTAACTAGACTTTCTGTGGTAATCATATCACAGTCTATACAAATATTGCATCATTATATACACCTGAAAGTATTATAATGTTATATGTCGATTATGTCTCAAAAAGTAAAAGAATAAATCTTATTTTCTATGTATGCCATGGTGGGTAAAACATTGAAAAGCATTGATTTAAGCATTAAGCACTTTAGGTCCACTGTGGAGGTAGGCATCATTGAAGTGATGGGGAAAGCATCATTAAAAAGCCCAAACTAAATTCAAGATCTCCTAACCCTAACTGGGGACAGGACAGGTACATTTTAGGATTCCAAGAAGGCAAATTATCTTCCACAGAGTTTCCGTGGAGTTGCCAATGCGCAGTCGTTCAATGCTCATCATATGCGGGGATCCAGCTGTCAGGTCATAAGAATGCTGGAGTTTGGAGGTGGAAATTCTACTCTGGCCAGTGGGGTTAGTGGCTGAGACTTATTTGTAGGACAAAAGACTGCCACTTGGTTACAAAGCAGGAAACTATTTATCTGGGAACAAGTGGGCCAATGCCATAGTGAACCCAGAAACCAGAATAAAGTCCTGTCAGTTGCTCAGGATAGTGGCTTAAGGCTCCTTTTACATCCTCAAATTAGTGCAAGAGGGCAAGCTTGGTGCCCGAATGTAGAGCAGGGCCAGATTTTAAAGCAAAGGCATAAGTGGATTTAGGTTTGCATGTTAGGAAGGAAGCAGGCAGGGAGCCAAGCAGACCACAAAACCGCCTTCTCTTCAGGGCTCTTGCAGGGCTGTTTTACCTAGATTCCCCCTCTCACCACCTTCATATTACTCCCCATCCCCAAATCAGCGAATATCTTTGTTCCTTGCTGAAGTTAAAGAACGTGTAGGTTCTGTTCTGCCACATCAGATCACAGCATTTTTATTTTAATTGAGTGGGTTAAGTAACAAGCTCAGATAATCATGCTCAGCCCTTGTAGCAACATTTGAGTCATTTATTAATGCAGAGACATTAATCTGCTTTATTATAAATACAGGATAATTACCCAGATGATGTGTGAAGCTCTTTCTAAATTTCTTTTCTTTATTTAGTCCGACATAAGAACTAACATATGGTGCCTTTGCTATGGGTACACGTGGATAAGGTCAGTGATGAAGAAAGCAAAAACTGATTGATAAGTGAGTATGGTTTCAACAATCAGTCCATAAGAACATGAGGCTTTTTTCTGTGACTAGGACTAAGTATTGGGGACACAGGGACAGAAAATCAAAAACCATGGGCAAGGGTTTTTAATCTGGCAGGGGAAGGAAGTCTTAGTTATAGGAGTCAGCTTAGGGTGAGTGAGAACATGGGAATCTTCAGATGGGCTCTCTGGATGTCCCCAATACATGACAGTTGGTTTCTCCTCCACAGAGAGGAAGGGGTAGTCAAAAGGGAAGCCACAGTGTTTTGCGTAACCTGATCTTGAAAGTGACATACTATCATTCCTTCTGTATTCTGTTGGTCAGTGAGACCAGCTCCATACAGTGTGAGACAGGACTACACAGAGGTGTGAATATCAGGAGACGGGATCACTGGGGACCATCTTAGAGGCTCAGGTGACTATAGTCCTGCTTATTTTCTTCATGGCACTTATCTCAATCTTGCATCTCTTGTTTACTTGTTTCCTTGTTGATGGTTGATTTGTCCCTGCTGCAATGAAAGTTGTACTAAGGCAGAGACACTTCTCTGACTCTTTCCTGAGTGTACAGTCCCTAGAGGATTATCTGACACAATAAATATTGTTGAGACAATAAAAACATGGGTGAACCACATGGTAAAGTATAGAAAGTCACTAACCAACCTCCATTCTTCTGCCTAAATTTGTTTTTATCACATTAGTTTGTGTTTATGTTAGGAGTTGACTTAGCAGATAACTGGACAAAAGACAAGAAGTCGATGTCTAGTTCAATTTTTTTTTACCTGATACATGAATTATAAAAATTACCTATAGTTTGTCTTTCACATTCTGTCAAATACATGCTTAAATAATCAAAATAGTCTGGCATAGTATAGTTTCAAAATAGCGTGCACATTCTACACTTCATTTGATCTTAACAACTCCACAGTTAGGTTGATAGACTGAGGTTTACAGAGGAGGTATTGGAGGTTTGCAGAGCCCAGCGAATTACCGAAGGAGTCCAATTAGTGGGCAACATGGGGGACTAAGCATCCTTTGCCTCCAACTCAAAGACACCATCCCTGAGCTCAGATTGGCTTTGTTTAATGCTTATGTAATACTTCTCTCATAATAATTTTTAATAGTTTTATTAAAAATATTCTCTGAATAGCTATCCTCAGAAAAACTTATTTGCTTCTGCATGTGCACAGACTACTTTTTGCAGAGTGATTGTATTAACTTATTATGGCACAGGCTTTGAATTGCATATTTAATTTAACTTAGTTATCATATTTTTGACTGCCCGTTGTATGTACTAGAACTATTCTAGGTACTGCATATAAAAAAAGGTGAATAAGATATGTGTTCTGATTTTAAAGAATGACATTTCTTGTATTTTCTTTCCCTAATTTTAAAAGCAACTTAAGTGTTTTTCAGGTTTTTTTAACATATAGAAATGTATAAGTAAGAAAAAAATCACCTACAAACCAACCTGAAGTGTTAACTACCATTAATGTTTTGGAATGTTTTCTTCTGTCATTTCATGTGTATGCATGTGTATGTGTACTGCCCTATATTACTTTAATGCAAGGAAAAAATTACCTTAAATTTTTTTTTTGCATCCCATTACATCTGACTTCACCCCTAACTGAGCTGGTCTGGGATTGCCAAATGGCTCCCTTGAGGTTGTAAAAGACCTCAAGGGCTTGCCCAATCTGGGAAAATTGGGAAGCCTTCTAATCTTCAGCCAACTGTGTTCCTAACCCTCATGGACTATTCAGTGTTGGAGACTCCTTATCCTTAGGGTCGGGCTCATAAGGGGCTGCTGTTTAGGCCCAGATCTCCAGGAGCCGTGCCCACCTGTGGGTCATATAGAACAGAGCCAGGAAGCAGAAACCTATCACTTGACTCCTCCATCTCCCAGTCGTGGCCTTGGACCTCTGTTACTCATAAATCATCCTTGTGTCATAAAGGTTCCGCTTGCTCTCTTGCTATGACCGAGATGCCAGAGATTAACTTCTTTTTGTAGCAAAAGAGCCTCCAACCCTCACAGGCCTTGTTCTTCAGTGAGAGAGGGGAGAGGGAAATTACATTTCCATCCTCTTGCTAATGACTACTCAGTGGGAAAAAAGACAAGATGCAAATTGATTTATTAATTACACATGCTACTTTCTGTATTTTTCTCTACCTATATTTAAATTTACATGACATTAAACATAGTTGTGTGTCCTGCTTTTTAACCTGATGCCACATCATGAACATACCCTGCAGTATTAAACATTTTATAAGAAACAGGATTTTCCTACTGAATCAGAGTTCTGAAATCAACAGTTTTGAGCACAAATCTTTGTTTAAACCTTATGATCAATTTTTAGACTATATCATAAAAGTTTCTGCTTTCAAAGAGTTCATATCTGACTTG
>VMDR010025234.1:0-14601 GCA_007922815.1 Macrotus californicus | reverse complement strand
TAAGTAAAAATGCACTTAATATACATAACTTACTGAATATCATACCTTAACCTAGCCTACTTTAAATGTGCTCAGAACACTTACATTAGCCCACAATTGGGCAAAATTATCTCATTGCCATGGCCCAGCATCACAAGAGAGATTTGTACTTCATTTTGCTGGCAAGGGAAAAGATCAAAGTTCCAAATTTCATGTCAGACTTCTACTGAATGTGTATAGCTTTTGCACCATTATAAGGTCGAAAAATTCTAAGTCAGGGACCATCTATACACACTTTAAATTGTACACTTTAATTGTACACTTTAAATGAATGAATTGATGGCATCTAAATCATATTTCAATAAAATTGGTAAAAATCATTTGTGTTCTTGAGATTTGTTTATGAGTCCATTGTGACACTAAAAAATAAAATATAGTACACTTTTAAGTTTAGTGTAAAAATGTTTAAAAGGATTAGAGTAATGCCCCAGCCAGGTAGCTCAGTTGGTTGGAGCACTGTCCTGCATACCAGAATGATTGTGGGTTCAATCCCTGGTCAAGGCACATACCTACGTTGTGGGTTCAATCCCTGGTCTGGGCAAGTACGAGAGGCAGCTGATGCTTTTCTTTCACAATGTTTCTCTCCTTCTCTTTCTCCCTCCTTTCTTCTCTCTCCAAAAATAAATAAATGAAATCATTAAAAGCATTAGAGTAACTGAATTGTAAAAACTCCCTTAAAGGTGATTGTTAAAATTTGCTAAATAGAATAGTAAGATTTATAACTTTTAATTAAAGCTTAAGGCAAAAGTAGATTTTACAAATTTAATATTAATAAACTGTGTAATAATAAAGGTAGAATACCTTGTGCATGTGTAGGACTCTCCGTGGAGTGAAGAAGATGAGATTTATGTGATACATTTAGTCCCTGCAATATAAATGAGCAGGACTGAGATCACTGCAATGGATTAACAAAAATTCCAGCAAAATCGGGGTTGAAAATCTAGTAATTCTGAAATGAGAGTCAGAGCCTTTAATTAACTCCATCTCTAGCCAGTTATACTTTACAGGATGAAAGCTAGCAAAATGCCAACTTTATGTTTTCTTCAGTGTAAAATATAGAAAAGTATCTGCCTTTTAGGACTGTTGTGAGGATTAAGTAAGATAACACATGTGAGAGGCTGAGTTATTGGCACAGAGAAGGTTGCATATTAATCTGAATTAATGTAAGAGGTGGAGTCAGTGTTGCATATTATTACTAGCTGCTCAATGATGGGACATCTTGGGTAAATGCATAGAATGGACATCTGTTGCCCTTGTTATTTTGGGGGCATTTAATGTCCATTCTCCCTTCCCAAGCCTTGATTTCCTTTTCAAGAAGTTACCTATAAATTCATGACAAAACAAGAAAAAGTAGTTACCTATTTCTCAATGTGCAGTAGTAGCCTTGGGGGACTATCTAGGTGCTTGTCCTCATGAGCAGGCATGTAATCCAAGCCAAAGTGGCTGTCCCCAAGCCCAACCTCTGGGGAACTGGATTCTCGAGTTTGGTGGTACGAGAAGGGAGAATTGTGTTCTCATCTAAAATATGGGCAGTGTTAGTCCACAGCCAGGCATCATATTGTGATCCCGGGGCCACAGCTGGTCAACAGTCAGAATGATTGCTGGACTCAGCACGGAGGACAGTGAGGACAGGCTGAGACCTGCCGGGCTCCTCTGCTTCTGTCTATTACTGTATCTGACAACCTCCCACGAGGTTCTTTGCTCAGTTCTAACTTGGAACAATAGAGAGAAGGGGGTTCCGAGAAAGAGAACTCTCAAATAAATCAAGTTGACAACCACATATTCCAACACAACTTTTAAGAAAATAAATGGAGATGCACACGTCAGTGTTGGGTCTGGCCCATAGTTAGTGTTTACTAAAAGCTCATTTATTTATCATGGTGTTCGTAAATCAAGTGACATTTGCTGATGATATTTTGGCTTGAAGTCATTGTTCATGACAATTGTCAACCTGAGAATTGCTGACACACATTTTGTTAAAGTGAACAGCTTTGCTGGTCCACTGTATTTCTTCCTATGAGCATCTTTGGAAGCCCTTTATATGGATAAAAGTACCTGTTAATTTGTTAAACATAAAAACCAATAAATGCAAGCTGTACATTTCTTAGATTTATTTTCACCAGCCTTGTAATTATATCTTTAGTTTTAAAAATAAGTAGAATGTTCTCTCTTACTCATATTTCTATCAAACTTTTGATTTGTATCTGAAGACCTTCTTCTTGATAAGCTTTCTTCAACGTCACTTTTTCTTATAAATTTCAATCATAGACCTCATTATCGATTAAACTATGCCAATTTACTACCTGTGTTCTTTTTGCCTGTACCATTCTTACAAAAGAGGTAGCTTATTAGCTCTTAGATAAGACTCTCAGCAAGTGTATTTACATCAGAAGGATTCTGGCAGGAAACAGAAGACAACCTTAGCTGGGAATTTGAAGAGGATTCAATGAAGGGGTGATTTACAGAGCTATAGGAAGAGCTAAGGGAACCAACAAAGAATGTTGAGGTACTCAGGGACTGGCCACAAGTGCAAGCCCTCCACTTGAACACCTAATATTCTGGCCAAGGGAGGAAATGGCCTAGAAGGTTCTAGAGCCAAGCAAGAGGGGTTGCTCAACAGGAAAGGCACAGAGCCTCCTCCAGAACCCACTGAAGCTGGGCAGGAGTGAAGGAAGAAATGTCCACTTTTTTCTCCTGCCCTCAGATGCCTCTGATTGGCCAAATCCATTTTCCTGAGCAATCCTTTTTGGCACATATTTCTGGATGGACATACTTTGAATTTTCAACTGTCTGCTCTCTTTTTATGGCGAATTCTAAATATTTCACTGCTAGCAATTAATCTTGTCTTACAGTTTTCTTAAAGATATATTATTTCCTACATGTATAATTCTGTTCAATTTCAGGATATTCTTTTGGGAAAGAGATAGTTTCTTGCTCTTGGGTAGGTAGTCAATACTGTCTGCTACACAAATAAAAACACAGCTTTCTGAAATCTTGAATTAAAATAAACAGGTCACTTACAATGAAATTTCTAGCAATACTCTTGATCGCTCTATTAGAATGTAGGAGGACAATTCTTCTGAAATAATTAAGATTTAGTCTCCTGAAAACATACACACACACACACACACACACACACACACACACACACACACACACTCTCTTCTGGCCCATGAGACCTGGGAGAAGTCTGCTGTATGTATAAGGACCACTCCCTACATATTCTGGGAAACTTTTTCTTGTTTTAAAAAAAGACTAAATGAAGGAAAAAGGTCTTTTTTCCCCCTGTCTCTGAACACTGTATTAATTTCTGGAATCATCCAAGGGGTCAGTTAGTCTGAGGATGAGGCTGATGTGCTAAAGAGGCAAAACAGAAGATGGAAAGAATCAGGGTCCTTGGGAATGTTATTGAGCTCCCAATCTGAGCAGTCATGAGCCCACCCTACCCCATCACTTCTTATCTCACGAGAATCCATTTTTCTATTGTTTCAGACCATTAAGACAAGGCTTTCTGTTCCCTGAAGCTGAAAGCGTTCTAATTAACAAAGTATGCCACAGGCATTGTTCCAAGTATTTTGGAGTAAGCCCTGTGTGTTGTACACTTACAGTCATTTGGTAATTCTTAGAGTGTGGGTTTTAATGACAATAGAGGTACACAGCTATATATTTCGTATATATGCTGCATATGGAGTTGGTTAAAACATTTATAAAACTCCTATAATATGGCAGGCATTAGCTTCAGCTTTGGGAACCCCAAGGAAAATAAAACAAGGTCTTTTCTCTTTGAGAGAAAAACATGGTTGTTCCCCAACACTTTTTATTTTTATCATGTTTCCAGAAAGGAAAAAATGAGATTTATTTAATCTATACCTATATCGTTTATTTCTTTCAAGATCTTTAAAGTGGACATAAAGAAATTGTGCTATTTTAAAACTCTGTAAAGAGAACTAAGAACGTAAGTGAAAGTCTCAAGGACAAACCCTTATTTCTGAAAACGGCTATATCCATGTGTGTTTTCCGCAGTTCTGTACAAGAATGCTACCTTTGAAAAGACCAAAGAAAGCGTATTGTTTTGGATTTATAGCACATCCCACTAGAGAGGAGAATTTGTATATTAATGTCCTAATAAATTTTTAGCACATATTTTATGAGAAAGATGAAATATTATAATATTTTTGAGAGCTAATCAATAAGGTATTCATTTAGTTTTACTACTTTCCAGGTTATTAGGATGTTGAGTGAAAGCAATAAAGCTAGTTAAAGGGCGTATCTATTTAATAAAAAGCATGTAGAATGCTAATTGGTTTTTAAGATATATGCCATGTTCCTAGTTGCCCTCTCTGATTTCCTTAGCTTGACATCTAAAAAATTAAGTTCTAAGGTTCTCAGGCACCTTTCTCCTTTATTGATCTTCCTTTATATCTGTCACTGACCAACATTTAAACACAACACATAAATCATACGTGTAAATTTATAAGACTAAAAGAGTAATATATCAAGTAATAAGATAAAGCTGCAAGACCCTGGTTAAAACGTTTTTTATATGAGGGAGTTGTTTTCCAGGGACCGGTGCCACACTGTGAGGCCCAGTCCGTGAATTCACACCCCCTAGAATTCTACCACAACGCATGCTGTTGTAGGGACTGGGTGGCTCATTGTTCTTAGAGTTCATTGCACCGTTCCTGTGCCTCCTCGCCTAGGGGACTGACCAAAAGCACCTTGGGTCTTTCAGGGCCTTAAGTGTCAATCCTGCCTCTGATGATGTCACAAATAACTGTTAATGGAATATTCTTGCTTTTTGAGCTGGTTCCTGGTCCTTCAGAGATAATCTCAGGACTCCCTGCAGTCATTACAGTACAGTCATATAGCCCCTGATGATGTTGCAGTCAACAATGGACCACATATACCACAGTGGTCCCATGAGATTATAATGGAGAAGAGAAACACCTATTATGTCGTGACCTTGTAGCCATTATAACATTGTGGTGCATTACTCACCTGTTGGTGGTGATGCTGGTGCAAACAAACCTACCGTGCTATCAGTCATATAAAAGTATAGCACATAATATTTGATAATGATGATAAATATCTATGTTACTAGTTTATGTACTTATTATACTATACTTTTTATCAGTAGTTTAGAGTATACTCTTTCTACTTATAAAAAATTGGCTGTAAAGCAGTATGCCGTGATTTGCTAGCAGCAGCCTTGTGTACCTCTTGTTTACTACATCTCCTGAGTGCATCTTTTTCTTCTGTGCTTGATTTACTCTCGTGCTGTTTTACAAATTTAGAGTAGTGCCCACTGAGGTGGACAGTGTTTGTGAAGTCTGCAGCAGTGTGCGGCGATGTCCTGGGCCTTCACGGTCACTTACCACTCACACGCTGACCCGCCCTGATCAACCTCCAGTCCTGTAAGCTCCATTCATGGGAAGTCCCCTGTACTGGTATGCCACTTTCTACCCTTTATACACATTTTACTGTACCTTTTCCTTGTTTAGATATGTTTATGTATACAAATATTTACCACGGTGTTACAGTTGCTGACAGTATTCAGTAAGGTGACATATTGCACAGGCTTGTAGCCTACGAGCAACAGGCTGTACCATGGAGCCTAGGTGTGTAGTAGGCCCTGCCATCTAGGTTTGTGAGAGTGCACTCACTCCATGATGTTTACGTGATGACAAAATCACCCAACAACGCATTTCTCAGAAAACACCCCCGTTATAAAATGGCACATGACTGTAAAACTATGATCCCTTCTGCAGATGTGACTGAGACCTACCTTATGTTCTTCTGCTCAACTTTTCGACATAGGTTGGTAGGCCTTGCAGGTATGTGTTATGAATATAGAACGTACACACCAAGTGATCTGTGAAAGGTGCTCTGGAGAATAAAAAGAGAAGGAGGGATGCAGTTCCTGCTTTCACAGGGAAGCAGAATAGTTTCCATGTGTCATTCCACGTTTTTCTCCAACCTGTTATCTGCTCCCAGGAAGTTGGCTGGTAGGGATTCCATCTGTGAGGTCCTATGATTCTTGGTTTCTGGTTGGTGTCAGCCAATGGGATGTCTTGACAAGAAATTAGAGGGAAGGAGGAAAATGAGGTCAGGGTATTTATGGCCCTGGCTTAGCCCCCTGTGAAGTCACCTTTTCTTGGCTATGATTGAAAGTCTCAGCTCCTCTCAGGGAGGTCCACTGTGCACAACTCCCACTCCTTCTGGTAACCACTTCCTCCCTTTATGCCTGAGGTGGTGCCTTAGGTAGCCTGGATTTCTAGACTCTTTCTTGTGGCTTCTGTCCATCCTGCTCAGACCCACATAGAAAGTTCATAATGAGTTTTCCCAATGTGTATGTGCCATCTGTTTAGTGTTGGGACCCTGACTTTTATACTGGGCTTGTAAGACATACACACAGGTGTTCATAAAGAGATAAATTGTGTTGCAGATAAACCCACCTAAACAGATTCCACAAAAGGGAGCAATTCATGCTACCATTGGGTGATGGAGGAGTGTCCTTTGAGGAGAAGGGCTTGAACAAGGTGCAGGGAAAATGAGGTGCCGGCTTCTGTTTCTCACGTCTTGTCTGAGCGCAGGTCTCCACCCACTGCGCGCATTTTGAAGACAGAGGGAAGATAAGACAAAAGGTTAAAGATAGTCATCAGTAGCAGCTGAGTATATTTATCAAAGGTCTAATTTATGCACAAAACATGGTGATAAACATTCCCTTTTACATGAACAAACTCTTATCTTCACTATACCATGTATTACCTGAAAGATGCTACAAAACATCTTGTTCCTTTACTCTTTTCTGTGTGTGTTCCCTGCTTCTAAGGGACAAGGAATATGAATGAATTACAACCCTTTAGTTCTTTGGCTCTCTCACTGTTTCACAGGCTGTGAATTCATCACCCAGACATCTAATTCTATTTGTTTCAGTTAGAAAAATCTGTATGTGATTGTCCTAAAAACGTTCATCAGAATGTTTCCATGGTCCATTTATTCAATGAATATTTACACAGGGACGACTGTGTGCCAGACACTTTCATGGGCCCTAGACATAGAATGGTGACTAATAAAAAAAAATCCCTGTCATGAATCTCATATTTAAGTGGGGCAAGACTGGCAGGAAACAAACAACTAATGAGAATATATAGAATGTTAGTGTCCTAGAGAAAAACAGTTCAGGTGAGAAGAATGGTGAGTGCTGGGGGCAGGATCATGATTTCAGTCTGAGTGACCATGGAAGGGGGCTGTTTTTGTCATGAGCAGCCTGATGAGGCTACATTGTGTCTTCCTTCCCCGTGTGTTTCTTCTGTAGTATTTGGAGGGAAGAAGTAAAGCTTTTTTATTTTTGTGCTTCCAAGGTCAGAGCAGATGTTATCATAACTCATGAATGCTATAGTTTATCTGCTGGCTCACTTCATTAATATGGGCAGTGACCAGGCCTGCAACTGCTTCACCTTTCCCTGCATTCTGCTTCAGCCTCTCTGACACCTGGGCCAGGTGTGTGCTTAGCTCGTGGCAAGGGAGGCCAGCTTCTTGTGTGGGACTCCCACAACCACGGGTTGGGGGCAGTGAGAACTGATGTGGGTTTTCTTGTGTCCTGTTGGGTTCCAGCATGTTCTCCCCAATTTTATGTCCATCTTTCCTTCCCACTTTCTCATCTGTGGAGTCAAGCTCCAGCACAAGGTGTAAAGAAAACAGCCTTACATAGACTGCTCAACAAGCTCCCATGATTGTATAGAGTCACATCTCTGTAAGAAATCAGAGATATTGGGATATTCTCTCAATCTCTCTCTCTAAATAAAGAAATTTATATATAAAGTAGATATTATATATAAATCTATATGTTATCTATAAATCAATTTATATCTATCAGTTGTTATATATAACAATTTGTTATATATAAGTCAATTTATATCTATTAATCAATATCTATCTCTATATAGATTGATTGGTTACAGGATTTGACTTTATGCAATATGTGTACCATCCATCCATCTTGTTCCAAGTGATTTTTCTCCTTTGATTGAACCCTGAAACAGAAGGCAGAGAGATTTTCATTGAATGAAAAGGTGATGTCTGAGCAAACACCTAAAGGAAGTGAAGGAGCAAGCCAATGCAGATAGATATTTGGCATAAGTGTTTCAGGCAGAGAGAATGGCAAAGGCAAAGGCCCTAAGGCAGGAGCATGCTTGGTGTGATTGAGGAACAGCTAGAGAGCCAGTGAGGGGGGCTTACAATAAGGGCAGGAGAGAGGAATTGGAAAGGAGTTGAGAGGTTAAAGCTGCAGGTGGGAGGCCATGCTAGAGTGTGTAGGGCCTTGTAGGCCATTGAATGCATGGAGTGAGATGTGGAACTATTGGAGGGTTTTGGCACAGAGGGGTGACATGGCCTGCCTACAGTTTTAGCAGGATGTCTCTGGCAACTGTGTGGAGAGTCAACTGTAAGGGAGAAAGACTAGGAGCAGCGAGGTCAGTTACAAGGCTTTTGAAGGGTCCAGGCACAAGATAATGATGCTTTGCAGCAGTGCGAGCATTGGTGGGATAGTACTTGAAGGTAGAGCCAGCAGGATTTGCTGGTGAATTTTATAAAGAATGTCAAGTAAGGAGAAGAATTGAGGATAATTTAGTATTTTTGGTCTGGACAACTAGGCCAACAGTAAGATGAGGGAATGGTCATAGAGGAGAGTTGGTGTGAGAAAATTGAGGAATCAGTTCTAGGTATGATAATTTTGAAATATCTATTTTGCATTCAAGTGCATGGTTCAGAGTTCAAATGTGGAAAGGTCCAGGCTGAAGACATAAATCTGTGAGATGTACAATAGAGTTTAAGCCACAGGGAGAATGAGATTACGCAGGGAGTGGGTGACTTTGTCAAGGGCTATTTCAGTAAAGTCATGAGATCAAAGCTTAGCGTGGCACGTACTCAAGAGAAAATGGGAAAAGAGGAATTGAAGACAGCAAATGCTCCTAGACAATGCTCTTGAGGGGTTTTTCTGTCATCAATATTGATTCATAAGCATAGTCAAAGTATACTTAAAACACCACCAATCATTTGTATCTTATAGACACTTCCATTAGAGAATCAATGATGACATTTTATTTAATTTTTGCTCACGTGAGTGCCTTTCCAACTAGCCAACCAGCTCCCAGACAGAAGAGTTTGTCTTTTTCATCTTTCTGTTCTTGCCAAGGACAATCATGAAGTAGATGTTTATTGAATAATAACCATCTTTCATTCAGAGTTTCTCTGAGTTAAATGCTTTGTCTGTTTCTAGACAGTTCTTGGGGATATTGAAGAGTGCAACTGGCACGGTTTTCATATCGTCACAGCAGTCAAAGCCCGCCTCAGCATCCAGGGACCAGGCAAACAGCCTGTCCATTTTAAATGTGAATTTTATCAGCCACAGGTGGAAAGTAGGTGGTAGCTCTTTTCAAAGAATTACATGCTTTTTAAGATTGAGATAAAGGAGCAGAAGAGTAGTCAGAGATGAATTCAGAAAGTAAAAAAGGGATGCTCATTTGTATAATCTTTTTGAAAGTAAATTTTTAGATTTTTAAATTTATCTATTTAATTTATTTTTATCTTAATGTAGCACAGGTAAGTACTTGTATTACTTGCATTTATGCCAGCTTATTTATTTATCCAACGTTTAAAATTTTCAGAAGCATCAATATAGCTGAATTGTGTTATTAGGACTCTGAGGAACCTAGAAAAAAAGGAAAGTATTAGAGAAGGGATCCAAATGAGACTCTATAAGTAAGGTGATAGAGGACACCAAGGAAACACAAAAACTGAAATGAGGGGAAATTAAGATATCGCAGGACCAACTAAGTGGAGCTAGTGTTGCTACAATCAATGGACATGTGTCTACCAGGAAATATTTGTTATAACTGTGTGTATGCAGTGCCACGTACTGGGGATGCTATAGACTGAAGTGTGTCACCCTAAAATTCATGTGTTGAATCCCTAAACCCTGATGTGACTGTATTTGGAGAAAGGGGCCTTTAAGATGTAATTAAGATTAAACAAAGTTCTACGGGTGGATCCTTGTCAGATAGGATGGTATTCTTACAAAAGGAGGAAGAGGCACTACAGCACCCTCTCTATCTGCCATGTGAGGACACAGTGAGAAGGCAGCAGCCTGCAAGCTGGGAAGAGAGTCCTTATTAGAAACTAAACCCTGCTGGAACCTTGATCTTGAACTTTTCAGCCTCCAGAATGGTGAGAAATGAAACATCTGTTGTTTAAGGCACCCAGTCTAAGGTATTTTGTTATGGCAGCCTGAGCTGACTAAGACAGGGCAAAAGAGTTAAAAACTAAAAAAATATAGTACTATTTTATTAATATATGAAAAAAACACTCATAAGCCTTAGAATTGAATGTGTATATTATGTCAGATACATTTAGTTTCATTTAATTCTCAGGAGAATTCTTTGAGTGAGATCATGCTTTCCATGTTAGTGAGGCTCAGATAAATTATATAATCTGTGTACAATAACATAGCTAGTAAGTGAAGGCATTGGGCTTCATACTTACTTTTTCTGATAGCAAGAGCCATGTTAGCCATCCATTTTATTCATTCTTCAAATGGTACTTGAGTTTCTACTACATGGCAGGAACTGAAATAGATGTAGATATAATTTTCACTTGTTCCCTATCCTCCAGGGGCTTACCACTTGAGGTGCTAGGGCCTGGGGCAGGATGCTACATCTGATGGCCTGGAAGCCTGGACCAGACATGGGAAAGGGATATCTTAGACACTGAGATAGAAACACATATTCCTGGACTTGACCGAAGGACCCACAGACAAGGACAATGGGGAGGTGAGGGGAGTATCGAATGTGGAAGGGAGGGTGGATAGGGCATGGGAGAGCAATGGGGGGGAAATGAGGACAATTGTAACTGAACAACAACAAAAAATTTTTTAAAATAAAAAGCAAACACAAAAAATAAACACAAATGGTAAGATTTGGAGTAGAAGGTAAGAATAAAAATCTGAAGCACTCTTACGTGTTCTGGAGCAGACTTCTCAAAATATACTGTGCATATGAGTCACCTGGGGATCCTGTTAAAATAGTTTCTGATTCAGTAGGTATGAAATGGAGCCTAAAAATCTGTATACTTAACAAGCTGCTCAGCTGATACAAAAGGTGCTGGTCCAGGGACCACACTGGAAGTATCAAGAAACTAAAAGAGCAGATGCAGTGTTTGTTTCATGCGGTGCCTCTACCCTAGAACCCAGAGAAAACTCAGATAAAGACAGTGGTCTTGTATGAACACATATTCAAGTTCACTAATGACTTAGAAACCAGGGCCCATTTAGTAAGGAAATGTGCTCGTTCACTGAATTTCTTTTATTGACTACTATATTTTAATTCAATCAGGTTTTATGGTTCTATATAACCCCAAGTGATCAGTTTGACAGAATTTTAAATTTCTCAACTAATGTGTTTATTTTGCATTAGAGGTCCAGGTTTTGACTCCTCTATTTGAAATCATTGTGACATCCCTATGTAGGGGGTATAGAAAGAGATTAAACAAATTCCCCAAACAAAAGCATTTGATACACAATGAACTGCCTTTATATGTTCTGAACACTTGGTCATGTAAGTAACTTTATTTCAGTTATGGAAACTGAAACTTGCTACCTTTCCTCTTTCTTTCTTTTCGCGTGCCCAGGTTTATTGGCGCATGATTGACCACCTTTCCTCTTTCTTAACCATCACTTCCAATGACAGGTCCTATCTGAGGCCGACCAACAGGATGATTCTTTTTCTGAGCCATAAATAGTTAGGGAACTCCATTTTATTTTGGAATAAAATACAATCTTTTAGCCCTGGTCAGTGTGGCTCAGTTGGTTGGAGTGTTATCCCATACACTGGAAGATTATGAATTCAATTCTGGTCAGGGCACATGCCTGGGTTGCGGGTTCGATCCCTGGTCAGGGAGTCTATGAGTGACCAACAATCGATGTTTCTCTCTTACATAGATGTTTCTCTCTTTCTCTCCTCCACCCCCTTCCTCTCTCTTTGAAACCAATGAAAAAAATGTCCTTGAGTAAGGATTAAAAACATATATATCTTTTAGTAACAAGGTTTTGATAAAAACATTTCTGATTATTTAAGTCTGAGGCTTTCCACTCCCTTGGACAATGCTTTATTCTTTCTCATGAATTTAGAATGTTCTAATTGCTAATGTTTTCATCCATGAAAGACAGGAAAAGATGTAAACAACTTTCTAAAACTGGCTCTAACTGAGCCCTTTCATTCAAGTCAAATACAAATACTTTTTAAATGTGAGAATTAAAAATACTTATAAGAAATTAAAGTCTTTCTTGGTCTTCTTTTGTGACACTCAATTTATCCTCATGATAATTAGCACTTGATCCTTACATAGTGGCTTTTTCCAAATTTCTCAGTGTGGATCAAATGCTTAAAAATATTGTCACAATATTCATATGAGAAATGTAGGTTAAAAGAAAGAGAAAAAGCAAGTATCTTCTTACCTTGAAATCAAGTGTTAAACTGTAAATAGAACAAAAACTTTTACAAAGGTTAGAGAAATTTGAGTTTAAATGATAAGAGATTTACTCTAGGCAAAAAAAAAAAAAAAAAGGGTTACCCCGGGAGGGAAGTTACACAGGAAACAATGGCTATTGGACGGGAAGCAACTGCAGATTATCAGAGGATGTGGCCTGCCACCAGTGCAAGATTCTTCCTTTCTTTCTGGTCTTGCTGTCACTTCCCTAGAAGAAAGCATTGACCCCATTAAGGGCAGGCTTTTGCAGTGACTCCGAGTTGACTTCCTGGCTTCCCCCGCCTTTCTCTTGCATTCCATCTATCTCCTCTCCTGCCACAGACTGCAAGGTCAGAGGCATGTGGAACCACAACTACATACCCACCCTTGTCTCCCAGCTCAGCTAAAAGTCCTGCATTGTCCCTTTGGGTTCCTCTAGGTAATGCCAGCTGCTCTGCTGTAACTAACCCCAAACTTTCAGTGGCTTAAAACTGTGGAGATTTTTCAAACGTATTAATAACTGAGAAAGTGGTAAAATGAGCTCCCAGAACGCTTATCAGCCAGTGTCACCAACTGTCACCTTTTTTTCTGCTTATCTTGTTTTATCTATTTCCTCAATTTTTTGTTACTATCATTAAATTATTTTAAAACAAATCCCAAACACCGTAGCATTTCAACTGTAAATACTTCATCATTAACAACAAGAAATAAAGGCATTAAGCACGATGCCATTATCCTACTGAACATACCTGACAACATTAATATTATCTAATATCCTGTCCTTGAAATTATCACAAGTGTAGAAAAAAATTACTTTTACAGTTGATATGTTTGAGTCATTACCACTTGACTAACATCTCTTAAATGTCTTTTATTCTGTAACTATTTCTCCATACCATTTGTTGGCTGAAGAAATCAGATCTTGTTCTTTAGTTGTCCTCCATTCTGGAATTGACTGATTGCTTCCCATTTGTGTTGTTTAATTTGTTCTTCTATCCAGTCCTTATCCCTCAAATGATTCCTATAAATCAATAGTTAGATCTAGAAGTTTGATTAGATTCTGGAATAGTTTTAACTTTGTAGGATGGCTTCCCATTTGTGGAAGCCGGCCACCAAGACAGCCTCCAATGACTCCTACTTTCTCATATCCATGCCCGGGTGTAGTTCCCTCCCCCAGTGAAAAAAAAGGACTGATTGTGAACCAATACGATATAGCAGAAATGATGCTACGTGACTTACGGGGCTAGGTTATGTCGGCTTCTTTCTCTCTCCTTCTTGGATCACTAAATCTGCTAGATGTCAGTGCAGCAGCAAACTCAAGCTATCCTGTGGAGAAAGCCATGCAAAGAAGAACTGAGTCCTGCCCACAGCCATGTGAGTGAGCCATCCTGGCAGTGGATCCTCCAGCCCCAGTCAAGCCCCCGAATGACTGTTAGCTTAGCTGACGTGCTGACTGCAACCTCAAGACTCCTTGAACTAGAAATGCCCAGCTAAACTGCTACTGAATTTCTGATCGGAGAAACTGCGAGATGATAAATGGTTACTGTTTTAAGCCACTAAGCTTTGGAGTAATGTGTTAGGCAGCAGCAGAAAAAATTAGCAGTGTATCACAAATTGTCTGCCTGACATACTTGTAACGATATTAAGATTGACCAGTGGGTTCAGGTGTGGTCAACCTGACGTATGTTTCATAAAGTTCTCCATGCACATTTCACTAATGGTATTGTATGAACAGCCATGATGTGCACTGACTAGGTTTATTATTTTATTGGGGGTTGTATATAATTTCTTCTGCATTTATTAATTGGGATTCTTTAATAAAGAACAACATTCCCTTATCAACTGCCTTAATACACTGAAATGCCATTTATAAAAGAAAGGATGATAAATACCCTATTTAAAAGTTTCTCAATGATGAATATAGAAAAATGATCAAAGAACTAATTATTTGATATTAAAATGTGCTCAGAACTTGAAATTTTTATGTAAGATAAATTAAGAGAAACTTTAATTTTTTCTTTTTTAATTTTTATTGTTTTT
>VMDR010025233.1:0-14599 GCA_007922815.1 Macrotus californicus | reverse complement strand
CAGGAAATAAGGCCTGCAAGAAATCATTCTAAGCTAGTGAACAATAACTTATCAAAGGGTATTATGTTTCACTAGGATGAACCAAGAATACCAGTATTTGTTCTGTAATTGCACTGCACCTTGATTTAATGTGTAAACATAAATGTGAATCTGTGCCAATTTCCTTTACATTTAAATTGTGATACAAAACTAGGAACTACTAGCTATGATCAAGTCTCTAATTCTTATCAAGGATGAATATATGCAAAGTATGTTTCTAGTCTTTATATAAAGGCATTATTGTCCTGGCTCATGAGAATAGCTTTCTGATTTATCAGTGGATGTGTGCTTAGATGTGTGTGCAAGCATGTAAGAAAGAGAGAAATGCTTACTCTTCTAATTAATGTGCTTCTGATATATGCACATCTTGTGGGATTTCATCAAATTGAAAATGAACTGGGAAGAATAATATTTAGTTTTTTCATTACACATGTTCATAATGCCCACTCTGTGACCTCTTTTTTAAAAAAGATTTTATTTATTTATTTATTTATATTTATGTATTTTTAGAGAGAGAGGAAGGGAAGGAGAAAAAGAGGGAGAGAAACATCAATATGTGGTTGCTTCTTGTGTGCCCCCTACTGGGGACCTGGCCTGTGACCCAGGTATGTGCCTTGACTGGGAATTGAACCAACAACCCTTTGGTTCGCAGGCCGGCACTCAATCCACTGAGCCACACCAGCCAGGGCTGTGACCCATGTTATTTATATTCCTAAACATCTTTATTAGTATTGAATTGAGTTTTTTAAAGATTTTTCCACTAAGTGGGTATTCCAACTCTTAGGTCACTTAATTAGAAAGGTAATTAATTCCTTCAAGGAATTTTAATGTTGAAGCTATTTATTGCAGATAATATATATTCTTAATATCTTTTTTGTTTTCTTATGAGTTTTCTAACAGAAGAGTATTTTCTTTTCTCTTTCCTTGGTGTCTTTAAAAATGATATTAATATGTGGTCACAAGGATGCATTTATCCCAGGTACTCCATGGTCATATTTTTTAAAATAACTTTTCTTTGTTGTGGGTTTTTTCCCAAAAGCAGAAATTAGTCAGTCCAGTACACGTGACAAAAATTTCACAATTAGCCCATTAAATTAGAAATATGACTGCTGGCATGTGTTCAAACTAATAGAGTTCCAAAAATAGAATGTGAATCACATTAACATAAGGGCGTTAACTTTTTCTGGATGGTGTGAGTTTGCAAAAGTCTTGAGTAATTAGATTTGCTTGCTCTCAAAATAGGCAGCAAACCTTGAGTGACATTGCATTTCAAAAGTGGGAGCCAGAGTGAAGGTCGCTGTTGGTATTGGGGCACCAAAAAGAGAAGGGATTTTATTTCAGAATCACTGAGAGTTGTACATGCTACTTTATTTTGAAATTGTTAGCTAGATATCATAAAGAAATTACTTTGTTTTCTTTGTGAGAATTAGAGGGCGAATTGTGAAATAATCCCTGGGTTTGGAACTTGAGATGGTTTACCAACTTTATCTTTTTATAGTTTCCTATGTTTATATTTTCCTAATATTCAATTATAATACAGTTATTTTCATTCTGAAAGGAAATAACTCCAAATAACCTCGTCGTGTGGGGTCAGTAGCTCTAATGTGTTTTCTTGATATATCAATTATATGATAATGGGCTTTTTAAAATGTATGCACAAGCATTTGAAGAATCTATGGATCAGTGATTGTACCATGTCCATGAAAAAATGCTAGACTTGATGTTTCAGGCTCCAAGATTTGTTTTGAATTCAAAGATCTGCAGGTATGAGCGTAGTTCTCCAAAGTACTGTGATCGTTCCACTTTCAAATTGTTTTAGAAGACCATTTTCATTTTACATTATTTCTGGCATGTTCTTAAAAGAATTCCATGCACACCCTGCTCATTGATTCTTCCAGCATGACTGATACTCATTCTGTGGTGGTGGTGGTTACTGTTCAGACCCAGGCCAGTCCTAGGCTGATGCATTACCCCTGTAGCCCTTGCTTCCTTGCCTGCCCTCAGAGTGGGGCAGAGCATTTCACGTGGCCTCCAGCCTCTCCAAGGACAGGCCGTGTCCCCTGCTTCAGCAGCTTCGGTGCTGGTATCTCTTTGCCGGTGCTTCCCTCTTCCAGTGGGTACTGACACGGGCTTTCATCTGAGTTTGCTTCACCCCGATGGCTGTGCGCAGACATCTGGATGTTGTCTTGTTGGTTTTCATGTTGGACAACCACTGTTTTGATACCAAGGAGATTAAGGCTTCCTGCAGCTTCCTTTCTATCACATGAAAAATGGAAGTGGGTAGAGAAAGTTGAAATGGCTAGTCTATTTTTGTCCAAAGCTGGTAGGAAATTTCGGTTGGCCAAATGCAAGTTTATTTCCTTTAAGGTAATAATAGCCCAGCCCTGGCTTTATTGAATGTATCAATTTTTTTAAATATTATTTTATTTTTATATATTTATTAATTTTGACCAGATCGTACGTCTACATGGTTAAAAAATTCAGATGGTCCAAAACAGTATGTGCCGTTTAAAGATCTCCCCATCTCATTTCAGTTCTGTCTGAGTCTAACATTTTATTGACCCAGAGACAACAACTGGTATCAATTTCTTGCATGTATTTCCATTTTTCTTGTGATATCACAGGCATTTGTAAGCATGCGTCTCTTTCTTTCTTTCTTTCTTTCTGTATGTGTGTACATGTAGGTGTATATACACAAATTTTGATGCACTATTTGTATATAATTTCTTACACTTAACATACTTTGGAAATAGTTTCATACGTCTGGGTGCACATATGCTTCCTTCTTTTCAAGGGCTTCATAGCATTTCATAATTAAACATTAATTGTAGAATAGCGGTCTTTTATTTTATTCAACTTGTCCCCTACTGATGGACATTTATGTGGTTTTGGGTCCTTTGCTTTGGATCAAGGGCTGACAAACACTTTTTGTAAGGACCAAATAGTAAATATTTTAGGCTTTCTAGGCCATACTGTCTGTGTCAACAACTACTCAACTGTGCTCTTGGATTACGAGAACGGCTATAGGCTATGTGTAAATGAGTGTGTGTGGCTACGTTCCAATACAACTTTACATACAGGCCAGATTTGTCCCCTGCTCTGAATGATCAAACAGTTTTGAGAAGCACTGTCATTGTACCTAGTGCTATGACTGTCCTGCAGTAAGTGTTTAATAGATATTTGTTGATTGATGATTATCTGGAAATTTGTTATTAAAAAAAGAATAACGCTAACCAGTGAAAGTCTTGACCAGGAAATATTGCTGTCAAAATAGAGCTAAATGGAAAATGCATGACTTCAAGAGCGTTCTATTTTTTGGATTTTTAAGTTATGACTGACTTCACTTTTAAAAAATATAATTTTTAATTATATATAATTATATATAATCACTTTTCAGTTATGATAAACAGAAGTGAGAAAATTATACAGTGGAGGAAGGATTGATCTGACTCTTCCTACCTCTATTCCTCTCTGAAATTCTGCTTCTTGCTTTATGGGCTGTCAGTGTCAGTAGTAAACTCAGATTCACCCATTGAGTGGTACTGTGGTCTAGTTCATGGTTTTTAAAGTCATTTGGTTTGAATGATGAGCATATATTTTTGAAGATGTGTATCATCCTGTAATGTTCTTTTCTGAATGTCCTTCATGGACTTTTTCTTTAACTGTCATTAGAGGTCCTAAATATCACACGACAGTCCTTTGTTTTTATTAGACACGAAACTCAATACTTTTGTATTATTTGTAACTATAGATCAGGGAACAGCAGACTGAGTCTTGCAGGTCAGATCCAACGTGCTGGTTGCTTCTGGAAATAAAGTTTTATTGGAACACAACCACAGGCATTTGTTTATGTATTGTCTGTGACTTCCTTTACGTTGTAACAGCAGACCTGACTACTTGAAATAGAGACCATAGAACAGAAAAAGTTTGACAACCCCTCTTTTTAGATTATACTATTCTTCTCCCACCTTTGAGAATCCAGTGATTTCCGCTCTGAAGTTGCAAGGGCTTATTTCTGTTTTTCAGGCCTGAGACCTTGAAATAGGCTGGTTTCTTAGTTTTTAAAGAATAAGTCTAATTGTTTGCTTGATTTGTTTTTTCAACACAGTGAACTCCTAGCTTGTTGAGCTGATAATTACTGAACATTTGTTGCGTTTAGACCTGGGAGTACAAAAGCAGATAACATTGATTCCCTGCTCTAAAAAACTTGGGGCCGGGAGGGGGGTGGGATTGGCTGGGGTGGGGGGAGAGTGACGGGGGGAAAATTCAAACTGTAATTGAACAACAATAAAGTAATTAAAAAAATAAATAAAAAACTTGGGGCCTACTGGTTGATACAGATAAATAAATCAGTGGTAACAGTGAGTGATAGAAATGTGAAGGGACTGATATGGGAGGAGGAGCCCTCCATATTATCCTGGAGGGTAGCACAGTCTTCTCAATGCAGGAAAGTGAAACTTGAGCCTCATTTGGAAGGATGAGTAGGAATTTGAACACAGAAGGAAGAGGAAGGCCCTATTCTAGGCAGGCAGAGGGTACACTTAGCCTGCACAAAGGTCCTGAGGCCTCAGTCACTTTAAATCGCCTGAGGTAATGGAAGAAGAGGTGACAGAAAGAAAAAGGCCTCATCATAAAGGACGCACCAAGGGTGTGAATGATACAAGAGTAAGGTAAAAGCATTGCCCCCTCCCCCTGCCTTTTACCACCACTGGCTGTCAGGGGATCATGATAGTGAAATTGCTGAAACGTGAGGGCCTCTGATGCCTTGTAGGGGCTGTTACTGTCTCTGACCTCTTCAATGGAAGAGAGAATGAAGACCTGTCACTTCAGCTGAAAAATATCCATGGCCAGAGCAGACAAGTTGCCAGAGGCAGAACTACAGGTCCTAGTAAATCCCCAAAGCAGTTAGTCTGGAGGTAGAGGGAGTTCATATCTCTAGAATTATCCATGGTGGGAGTCTTCTTCCTGGAAATAACAATTCTCCTTTTCAAGCTTTAGCTAGAGCTCTTTATCTTAGGAGAGCAACTGGAGTTGATAGTCTTCATAACCCTCTGCAGCCCAGTTCAAGTTAAAAGCTAGATAGAAGAAAACAAAAGCAAATTGAGCCCATTCTTTTGCCAAGAAGAAGTGTTATTTGATTTTTATTTGCATCCTCAATGTTCTTTGGAAAAGAACATGACATTTGGCAATGTCCAAATGCCTGTTGACAATCCTCCGACATCATTTTCTGTTTCCATTGCCTCACTCGGCACGAGGGCTCTCATAAGCTTTCCAGTCAACGATGAAGCCCAGATGTTATGGATAAGCCGCAGCCTTTGGGGGAAATAAGCAAATACCAACAATAAATAATACCTCAAGGTTATGCTGCAGCCCCCTCTAAAGTGTCATGATGGTCAGGCTTCATCATAGCCCAGGCAGATTGCTTGGATTTTAATTTTGGCAGCAAATAACATGGAGCATAGGGGCTTGGGAGAAGTACCTCCATCCCAGTAATTCCTGGTGAGGCTCCCATTCCAGCTTTCTTGAACCTGGGGATCTGAGTGTACATTGTGGTGGGTCAACAAGCCATTTCTGTTTAGAATGATTTAGAGCATCTGCTCCCGGTGTGAGACATTTCTCATCCATACAGGTCATTGGAGGCCATATTAACCTTAAGTCTAACTTGGGAGTTAAGATTTGCTGAAAAGCAAGCCTGGGTTTGATTAGCAGGTTGGAGGTTAGAAAACTCCCTTCTCATGATTTGATCACAAATTCCCAGTTTATATTGTGGCACCTATGCCATTTTTCTAAATAAGGATGACTTGATGGTGCCTATCATAGGGATGGTTTTTGGGTGAAGTTCCTTATGCTTACTGGTTTTTCCCTGATAATTATCACCGTGATGAATCACAAGGCTCATCTTTGGGGAAAAAAGGCAGTGTGCTTCCAATTTTTTTGAGGGCTCTAATTAGAAACATTCTTTCTTTGTTCCTTTTTATTGAAGGGTTATTCCTGAAATGATATTGTTCACGCTTTGGCTCCTGTAATATCTCTATTTCTTTCATGGAATTTTTTCTTTTTTCCATTTTTATTTTATTTTATTTTTTATTGTTGTTCAAGTACAGTTGTCTCCATTTCCCCCCACCACGGCCCCTCACCCCACCCATGCCCACCTCCCACCCTTGAACCCACCCCCTTTGGCTTTGTCCATGTGCCCTTTATACATGTTCCATGACGGACCTTCCCCTTCTTTCCCCCGTGATCCCTCTCCCCCCTCCCTTCTGGTCACTGTCAGTTTGTTCTTTATTTCAATGTCTCTGGTTCTATTTTGCTTGCTTGTTTGTTTTGTTGATTAGGTTCCACTTATTTTTGAATTTCAGTAAAAACAGAGAAGAAACTGTTGAAAGTCAAGAGATTGGTGTGGCTGTGGGGCTCAAACTTGAGGTCTGTTGGTGCCATTTTTGACCCTTGCAAGCCCGTAGAGTTTAATTTCTCTTGCAGCCCTGGGGCCACTCTCTTTGTCATCATGAGTGACCCGACTTTCATGTTGCATTCTAGTCAGGGCTGTAATACTTCGCTGACAGCCTGACTTCAAAACTGTTGATCTGCTTCCAGAACGAACTTTCACATGAGTGATAGGATTTATAGAGGAAACTGTCAACTGAATAACAGGTATTAACTTCTTGGAAAGAGAAAAACATCAACCACCATCTCCCCCGCCTCCTCCTCTCCTTTCTCTTAGCGATGCTTGCTTTGAAGTAACTTCGTTTCCCTTTTATCACAGTCTCTTTGTACTCTTCAATAGCAAAGTCCTACCATAGAGAACGCTATTGTCCTTGTGGGGGAAGCAGCAGGAAAAACAACTTATTCCTATGAAGATTTAATGAGCACCTACTATCTGCCAGACCTCAAATAAGTTATTGGCATACAGACGTGAATAAGACATGATCTCTTTCTTTGGGAATTTGAGAACCGAGTAGGGGGCAGTCACCCAAATACACTATAATATAGGAAACGATAAACAGGATATTCTAGAAGCAGAGTCATTTCTATTTATTGGAGAAGAAATTTAGGTTCTGAAATTAAATTCTGGGATATAAGAGTAACCCTAGACTCAAACCATAGCACTATTAGCTGTAGTTTGTTATCTTAATAGTAACTGATCTCCTGGAGGGACTCCTTCACTTTAGTCCTCAAAGACTGCACCTTCATTGGAGACCTAAAACAAGAAATTACAAGTCTGTGTGTGGGGATGTTGATCCTTTTGAGAAACTGTGTTATCTGCGATAAGTGGCCCCGTTGCAGGAAGCTGCTCAGTTGAGTGTTGGCTAGTCAGCAGCCTTGCTGTGGTATGGTACAGGTTGGCCAATTTGCATTGGCCTGTGGCCTGGCCTTGTGGGTCTTTCTCACCACTCAAATCACCTTGTGAGCCCTAGTTGCTACGTGGTGGTCAGATGCACATCTAACTGACCCCGTATACCAAGCTCTGCTGAAAGAAAGGTGTTGGATCGCAGCTCATTATTCAGGAAAGTGTACAGAGCACTGGTTACATTGTAACAGCATTTGAGAATGATGACGATGATATATGGTGGTAATGATAATGGTGTTGACAGAGCTGCTGCTGGCAATCTTGATGCTGAGGATGATGGAAAGCAATAATAATGGAGCAGAGACTGTTTCTTACTTCTTACATGCTTACGTATTTGGCATACAGCAGAGATTTCAAAAAATTTGTTGAAGGATGGAGTGAGCAGTCAGTTTCCTTTTTAAAAGGTAACACAGAGCCTGACACCATGCTTGTTGTTGAACACTCTCCAATGGACTCCCATTTAATCAGTATAACACCCATATTTCTTGCCTTGGCCTGTGTACTCTGACCTTCTTCTGATATTACTCTGACTTCTACTCTTATCACTCCCTACACACACTGACTCCTTTGCTTTTCTTCAAATATTGGTACATGTTCCCATCTAAGGGTTTTTGCACATATTTTTCCCTCTGCCTACAATGCTTTCCTCCGACATATCAGTGTGGCTTTACTTTCTCAAATCTGTGTTCAACTGTTGCCATTCTCAGAGAGGTCTCCCCTGGTCAGCATGTATAAAAAAGCATTACACCTGCCTCCTTACCATGTCTTATTATCTGGTGGTATAGACTGAATGCTTGTGCCCCTCTCCCAAAGTCCCATGTTGAGGCCTTTTCAACCTATGGTCATTGGTGCCAAATTCAGCAGCAACAGGAATCCCCAGCTTGGGGTGCTGTAAAGAAGAAAACTTTATTCAGTGCAAAACAGCTCAATTGTGATGCCGCATGGCTGTGAGGCAGCCCTGGGGCCCAGCTCCTCTCCACATAGACTGCTCTGATCTGCTCCTCCCTGGTCTGCTCTGCTCTAGCGAGACATCTTTAGTGTTTCAGCTCAGCCAAGGAGATGCAGCTTTCAGTGGAAAGAGAAAGTGCGCTTTTTGAACCAGAGTGGAGCTGGTTTATGTGGACAGAATTCTCTGCCCTTGGTCCCAGATTGATCTGTCCTCATGCAAATGAGGCCTCCAAATCCTCACAGTTGGATTGGTCCAAGGCACTGTCTTGATTGGCCACTCTGGTTGATTGGAGCTGCACAGCTCTGATTGGATGGGGCAAGCCTCAGTCCTATTGATTAAAATAGGCTTACAGGAACTCATTTATAAGGGCTGGCTCAGATGGCTTGAACACAGTGCAGGCAGGCAGTTCAGTGTAGGTGTCTCTGTGAAGTGTAGTTTCATGAGAGGGCCCTGTGTAGAAATGTGTACTAGGTTCCACTTTTGAAAAAAAAATTGAGCCCAGTTATCAACCAGAAGGCCTTTTTAGTAGGTGTCTTCCTTTTTCCCCCACCTCAGGGTTTACTCCTTGATACCCAATGTGATATTGAAAGATGAATCCTTTGGGAGGTAATTAGGTTATATGGGTGGAGCCCTCATGAATGGGATTAGTGCCTTTATAGAAAGAGACATGAGAGAATCTCTCTCCATGTGAAGCTACAGCTAGAATGCAGCTGTCTGCAAACCACCAAGAGGGCTTTGACCAGACACTGAATCTACTGGCATGTAGGTGTGGGACTTCTCAGCTCCAGAACTGTGAGATATAAATGTTTATTGTTTAAACTGCCCAGTCTATGCTATTTGTTATATATAACAGCCCAAAATGACTAAGAGATCTGGCTTTATTTTTCTTTGTAACATTTATATATTATGCATTATTTATGTATTTATTGCCTGCCTTTCTTCTTCTACTCTGTCTCCACTGAATCTAAACTACATGAGGGCAACTGCTTTATTTCTTTAAAGCCATTTCTCCAGAACCTGGAACAGTGCATATAGGCTTTGTAAATATCATTGAGTGAATTTGAAATGAATTAATGAATTGTTTATACCATCAGAGGACATGTTCCATACACTGGCCTGTATTTCTAGATATCTTTCTAGGGTTGTCCTTCTTATCATCCTCTCCGTTGTGTGAGCCTCTTCTGTTTTCCATCAGAAACTTTTGTCCCAAATGGAGTCCAGCACAGACCCATTCTCCAAGTAGCTGGTCAGTAAATACTTATTCATTGGTAAATCATCTAAAAGGTTCAGTTTATGAGGATTGCCCTTCTTCCTTGCTCTGCTTCACCACGTTTTCCAGTCTTGTTTTTCTTCCTGTGGTTTGACATGGCATCATGCATTTTTTCATTGTAGCTATATAGGGGAAGGAGAGATTATCCAAAAGCATTTGTACCTCCAGTCTCAAATAAATATGGTAGATTCAGACTTAATTTGTTATTATTCTTACCAGGACAACAAAGACCAACTACTAAGAAAGTTTTAAAAGTCAGAGAGTATTTGTTCTATTTTTTGGTAAGTTACAGATTCAAACTCCCAAATTCCTAACTTCAAAAGGTTGAATAGGATGATTCTTAAAAGGAACATCTAGCTGATTATATTTAGGCCAATGTATTTGGTTTTGCCATGGTTTTTAGCATTTTTTAGAAAATTTTTTTTGTTGTTCAAGTACAGTTTTCTGCCTTTTCTGCCCAGCCCTCCCCACCTCCCTCCCCTGTTTTCACCCCTGCCCTTGTTATTGTCCATGTGTCCTTTCCTGTAAACCCTTCACCCCTTTTCCCACTAATCCCTTCCCCTCCCCACTCTGGTCACTGTCAGCCTGTTCTCAGTTTCAGTGTCTTTGGTTCTATTTTGCTTGCTTGTTTGTTTTGTCAATTATGTTCCAGTTCAAGGTGAGATCATGTGATATTTTTCCCTCACCGCCTGGTTTATTTCACTTAGCACAATGCTCTCTAGTTCCATCCATGCTGTCGCAAATGGTAGGAGCTCCTTCTTTCTCTCTGTTGCATAGAATTCCATTGTGTAAATCTACTATAGTTTTTTGATCCAACTTTGGAATATTGTGCATTTTCACAAACTCAGTGCCGTTGAAATATCTTCCTCAAATGTTTAAAGCCCTGTGATATTCACACTGGACGTGGTATCACTATCTCCCTGACCCAAAGAAGCTTAGCCAATTATTTGCCAGTGGAAGCTGGCCTGGCCCTTGACAGCACATTTTTCAAGAACTGGTTATGCAATACATGTTGATATTCTCTGTTCTTCTTCCTTCCCCTATTCATCCATTTGGCTCCTTCCTCTTCCTTTCCCAACTCTTTCTGTTATCCGCCCCCCCTTGGCTTTTCAGAATCTATTATCTTCTTTAGTAAACTCAATGGTAAATTGCCTCAAGGATAAAAATGTTCCACATTTCTAGTCAGAAAGGACTGTTTTCCACATTTTCTGAGAGTCTCATTCTGTCATAGCTCTTCTTGAAAAAAGTTGCAAGCATTTTGTTTGTTTGTTCTAGAATGCATTACCTACCCACTCAAGCCTGACTTGTCACAGAAAAAAGCTTGAAAAAAAATGCTTTCTCACATCCTTCCTCATGAAGCATATTCTTCACTAATAGTTATCATTTTCATTTGATTATCTCAATTTTACAACTAAACTTGCCACAACTTAATTCGATTGTCTGTGTTATCTTCTCTTATAGCTCATTGTGTTTGTTTGCTAGGGCTGCTATAACAAAGTAGCATGAACTGTGTGGTGGAAACAGCAGAAATTATCATCTTTCAGTTCTGGAGATTAGAAGTCTGAGATCAAGGTTTCAGTAAAATTGGTTCTTTCTGGTGGCTATAAGGGAAAATCAGTTCCATGCCTCTCTCAGAGTTTTGCTGGCAATCTTTGGCATCTCTTGGCATACGGAATTTTAAATCTAATCTCTGCCTTCATCTTTCACATCGTGTTCTCCCTGAGTGTGTTTCTGTTCAAATTTCCTTATTTTATAAAGATACCAGTAGGATTAGGACCCATCCTAATGACCTCATTTTAATTTGATTACCTCTGTAAAGATCTCATCTCTAAATAAGGTCAACAATCTGAGGTCATGGAGGTAAGGACTCCAACATATCTTAATACAATCCATTAACATTCATCTTCTGAAACCTGCATTTCTAGGGTTAGTAAAAGGAGCACATTTTCTTCTTTATCAAATCTTTGCCTTTATAGATATAGTAAAACTTTACCTGATTAGGATGAAAGGCTCAAACAGATGGAATTTCCTAATTTACTGAGAATTCACCTGTAAATGACATTGTGAGATGCCAGCCGATTCCTCCAGTAGAATGTACATAATTGAAAATCTAACCTTGGGCCCTTCATTCAGTCTCACATTCCGTTTCACAAAACTGCCTGCCCATTATGGCAAAATCAAGATACGCTGATGTTGTCTCTGACTTTTCTTCCAGTCCCTTCTTCTTTGCTCGAACTACTCCTCCAGCTCCTGAATATCGCCTCTCTCTCCTGCTTTTGGACAATTGAATTTGTTTCCTGGATTTCTCCGCTCAGCCTGTCCTCAAGAATTTGTCTTAGATATGCTCTACTGGCTCTCCCTCGTTCAAATCAAGTTAGATTGGCCAACTTAGCCAGCCCTTCGATATCAGCCACCGCTGCCAACAAATCCACCCACCAGCACACAGAATGGGCCCCTTTAGTTTCTCTACAAAGTAGGGAATTTTGATGCGGACTCCACCAGCGGGTCCGTGTGTTGTGGATGTTTATGCTGTGGCTGCAACAAACAACGGACCAATTCACATGAACTAAAGAAATCCAGTGGAGAAAAAGGGACGGCATGGCCACTTTCTAAGTGAGAAGAGAGTGCTGGCCTGGCGCCTGTTCGCTTTAGGTGGTTACCTTTTATAGAAAACAAAGGAAAGAATGTTGCTCATCACTTCAAAGAGAAAGGACATTTGCAAATATAAAGGGGAAGAGTGGTTGAACTGGTTACACCCATACTTAGGAGGTTTAGCGCAGTAAACCTCTGCTGCCTCCATTCTGGGTAAGGGAGTTTTTTTAGTTAAAGCAAGTTTCAAAGTGGCCTAGGAGCAATGCAGGCCTGATTCTCCACGGGAGAACTGATCTGTGGATTTGTTTCCTGTGTGCCGAATACGCATCTGTCTCTTTTCAGAACAGAGCTGAGCTACATTCAACATGTCCACACAGATAGGTTCCCTATAATTCCCCCTTTGTTTGTAGTTATGAGACTACATTCGCCATTGCCAGGTGGATTGGACCCCTATAGAATTTGACAAACAATATAGTGTCATCTTGAGATAAGTACTGTCATCACCTCCTAGGTGAGTTTTCTCATTGCTAGTCTCTTGCTGACACCTTGTCTGAGTTGATTAACGTGCAGTTGTTTGAATCATCCTTGTAATGTATAATTCTGAAAATGCAATTCACAGCTCAAAATCCATCAAGGCTCCTCCCTCTATTGCCCATTCAATGAGTGCCAGGTCCTCAGCCTGACATTTCAGCTTCACATGCCTATGAAGCAGGGGTTCTTAGTTCTGGTTGCACACACTGAAGCCACCTGGGAGACTTACAAATTACTGATGCCGGAGTCCACCTCCAGAGGTTCTCATTTCCTTGTTTTAGGGTGTTGTCTATGCATCAAGGTTTTAAAAAGCTCCTTAAGTGATTCTAATGTTTACCCAAGGTCGAGAATCACCTATTTAGAGCAACATGTCTCTAGTTGTAACGTGTGCAGTAATTGCCTTGTTCAAATGCAGACTGATTAAGCAGGTCTAGGGCCAAATGAGATTATGCATTTCTAACAACCAGTGATGCTTCTGGTCCACATTTTGAGTAGCAGGATAATAAATTGAGGTTTCTGATACCCACTGTGCAGGTGGTTGCCTGATCAGCTGCCATTTCCCTTCCCTGCTCTTTCTAGTGACAGAGTCTGCTCTGCCCCTGAAAATGTCTAGAAATATCAGATACCTTTTTCAGCCTCCCTTATAGCTCAAGTATGGTTCTGTGACCCAGTTTTGGCCAGTAACACATACGGGAAAGATGCTGAGGAGCTCTCTTCCTGATAAAAAGAAGAAAATCTATTAGAGGCCCACTCTGTTGCCTGCTCACCTAGACCTTTTAGTGTCTCAGTTTCTACTTCTGTAAGTTCAGATTGTTCAGTGAACCAGCTGGTTAATCAAAGGGAAGGGAATGAAGAACCAGCTCCACTTAGAAATACTCCATTATCTTCCTCAAAGTGTGGGCCATGGACCAACAACATTAGCACCGCATAAGAGATCATTAGAAATGCAGAACCTCAGGCCCCAACCCTGACCCGCAGAATCAGTAAAATCCCCAGGTGATTCCCATGCACATTGAAGTTTGAGAAGTGATGGTCTGTAAGAGACAGTTTTTCTTTCTATAACCCCTTGGCCATTGCCCTGTTTCTTCTGCCACCATGGAAGATGGAATTGCCATCAAGGGAAGAGCATCCAGAGACTAAGCAGATTCTTCACTTGGGAGTTCAAACATCTGTTTTCACACTGCAGTGGAACTATTGTGACATGCTCTATTGGCAAGTCACTACCTAGAGGGCATCCTGTAGAACCATAAGCTATTTTTAGGTTTTTCTGGACAGGACAAAGATTCTGCTGCCCAAAAGATTCCAAAGAACGTGAGGCTGATATGGCTCAGATTTTCTTGTAACCCTTGCTTTTCAAAAATGTCTTGGGTGTTTACTCTTGAGCCCAGCCCTGTTTTACTAACTAAAGCACACATTTACTGTGTCCCACTTAGTATGTTGTCCTTCCCTCCTCTCTTCATTTACCAACACATGGCATGTTTCCTGCCACTGTTTTATCAGAGAAATAGGACCAGAAATTGATTCAATACGCATAATATTTTTTCTTGAGGTTTGACATGAGGATAAACACGGGTTGTAGAACTAGAAAAGACAAGGGTTGGTGGAGGTTTGAGTTTCTTCAATTTTCGTCAGAGGAGTTTGGAAGCTGCCGGGAAGTGATTAAGCCAATCAGCAGGCAGCTACCTGAGACAGTCTATGGAGACTGGAAGAGAGAGTGTAAAAAAGAAACAGCAACACATGGTCCTTCAAGATAACAAAAATGGTCATGGGAGAAGGAAATTACTTAAGGCTAATAGAATTAGTTGGAAGTGATTTCCAAATGTGCGTTTTTATCCCTTGCTTTGTAACCCTCTGGACACTAAACACTTTG
>VMDR010025232.1:0-14599 GCA_007922815.1 Macrotus californicus | reverse complement strand
AAGAGAATCTAGGTACTTATTCTTGGCTCAAAACATGAAGGTGGAAAGCAACAGAGTAACTGCATAAATAAACCTAACAGCAGAGATTCCAGAAAAAAAAATAACGATAGTGAAATTGAAGACTTAAGGAAAGCTATTTATGTTACTCTGAGGAATACAAATCAATAAAAGTTCATGGCTGAAAGGTTCTCATTGATTGGAACATACTGGTAGCAGAGTAATTTCAAAACCCAATGTAGGGTTTGCCAACCACACCACGTTTTCTGATTGTATCCAATAAAATATTATGACCCCCAAACAGCTATCTCTAGTATAAGTTTCTTGAATGACTTCATTTTTTTTCTAACATTGACTGTGCTGAAAATCAGGACATTTGAAATATGGTTTCGAAGAATGATAAAACTGTTTTAAGGTAAATATTTCAAAGTTGGCTTCCATGAGTATTGTTGGAAAACAATCAGAGTTGCAAAAATAATACAGAATTACTCAATTATATTTCTAGATACTAAATTTGCTATGAATGCAGTTTTTCAGATTACTGCACAGTAATCTGCTGTTAATTCTGTAGCCATTTCTAACCCAGCGGCAGCTACTGCAAAGCTCTCCACACTGCAGTGCCCGTGTGGAGTCTAACTGGACCTTCGTGCGAGGGTGGGGAATCACTTTTCCGAGAGAGGCTTTCATTCCTAGGCTACTTTAAAAAATGATCCTCTGCAAATGCTGTTGATCGATATATCTGTCAAATCACCTCTGATACTTTAACTGAAAAAAGAAATAAAAACTCTCCATGAAAAAAAGTCTCATCCAAAACAAGTCTTACATTCACAAAGACAAACTTCCAAAGGAGAACTTGAGGAGTTAGGAACTGGATGTCAAAATTTCTTGAGTGAATTTTTGAAGTTTCTCCAATCAACAAGTTAACATTGTTTTTGTGATTTTAAAAGATACTCCATTAACTCATGACTTGATACATTGCTCAGCCTACAGATACACTTGTATCACATTTACCACTTTGACAAGAGGGCAATTGGTTAGTGAAAGGTAACCTATAGATTATTCATGCGAACACAGCACCACACTAGAGTAAGCTACATTAGGGCAGACTTGCTTCGCTCAGTGCTATTCTTCTGATACCTAGAACAATACCTCTCTTAGAGTTGGTCCCCAGTAAATATTCGGTAATGAATAAATACCCATGAAATGAAGTTCTCCAAGCTCTGTATTATCTCATAGAGGCATTTTAAATGCTCTGGTTCCCTAACTGGATTCCAGGTCTTAGTTTTTTAACACACTGTTTCCTCGGCCAGAAACTATACTTCCTCCACTTCATTCATCAGGTCTCAGCTCAAGCCTCACTTCCCTGGTGGCTGAAGCTTGGATCACGTGCCTCTATTAAGTGGATTCATAGCATCTTCCCCATTCTTTGTCATCAGATCACACTTTGTTCAAAAGTCTGTATGTGTATCTCCCCCACAATACTAAGCTCCAAAAGGGCAGGTAGGCATCTAGCTTGTACTGCCTGGACTCAGTAAGTACTTTTTCAGTATATAAAGAAGCATCATTATTTATTATGTGGAATTCTAAATCATTAATAAAAATAGGACCCAAAAGGCACGTAAATACCAGGACACACACAAAAAAACAGGAAACAGAATGTTATCCTAGTGTAGATTTATGATAGAAGCCTATCTAACACACAAGTCAGCTTCTTCTATGTATCTAGAGACATATCTGACAAATGGAGTGTGAAAAGTCAAAAAGGAAAAACATAGGCTTTCTTGTGAGGTTAGACATTAAAAAAAAAAAAGAAACTTAGAACAAAAGAGAAGAGGATCAGATCTTATAAAATAGAGATGACAGCATTTAGAAATTTTCACCAAAATATGAAATACTGTAATCTAGAGACAACCCTTAAAGTTTAAATCAAATAAGAGAGGGAAGATCAGGCTTCTTTTCAACTAGCATAGGAAACACATCACTCATTACGGGCAGATGTTGCAGAAGGAAACAGTAAATTCCCTCCAGTGGGTGTATTAGCCTTGGCACTACTGACATGTTTGTTGAAAAATTCTTTGTTATGACAACCAGTGGCTCCAGACATTGGGAAGTATTGCCTGAAGGGTGAAATTGCCCCTGGTTGTTCTATAGGGTTAAGGCAGATTTAACTAAAAGCATAGATGATAAAGACATGGTGAAGGTTTTGTACATAATTAATGATATTTATATTGCATTGCTAAACTTTGAATATGATATCTCAACAAAACTAGTATTTTAACTTTCAAGCGAATATTGATCTGAAAACTTCTGTTGCAAGACAGAAGATCTAGCCATAAGCATATATAATTAAATGGTCAATTTGGTATACTGGAAAAGATAATAAAGAAATCTAAATGTTTGATGCATTTTTACCCCCTACATTGTTAGACCTTGACAAATCCTCTTTAGATTTGTTCCCTTGCTTTCCTCATCTTTAAATTGACTTATTTGATTGCTTAGTCTCCCTTACCTCTAATATTCCATGATCATATGATACCATCTCATCTAGATTTCAGAATCAGTGAAAAATAAATCTCTTCCTGATGCATGCATCATAATGTACCTCAACTGATATTAAATATGATTTTTTGTATAGATTGTGTGATTCTTGGACTCTTTCCTCTATCAAAAGAAATGAGTCTCAGTGGCCAGTTAAAGATGCCTACAATTCTACTACTAGAAACTGATCATTTCATTTCTTTGACTTAAGGCAGTAATTTTCACACTGTGTCTATAGATTCTCAAGGGTATACATTAGAGGCCAGGTAAGCATGTAATGATCTAGATTTTCTTCAATGATTCCACCAGAATACCAAAGCTTTCATCACTTTACCTATTAAGTTTCAACAAAAAAAATTGTTTGAGCATAGGATTTGGCTAGACATGAAAAACACTGCAATGTATTATCTTTTTACACACACACACACACACACACACACACACACATTACAGGTAATTTTTTTGCAAGTGCCTGTAGGGCTATTAAACCATGTGTCGTCCATTGACAATGAATCACAAATTTATTCATTCTCCTCTCTAGGGCAGCCTTGTCTGGGAAGATGGTAACCCTATCGAGCAGTATCTATGGTAAATGAGCTGGAAAAGTCAGACACAAAAACACTGGTAATTCTGAGTGCAGGGCTATGTCATGACCTCCTACTAGAAGGAAAAGTGACAGTGTATTGGCAAGAGCATGGTTTTGAAACAGGCATGCACGTGGAGACCCAACAGGAGTGAATGCGTACATCATCAGCCCAAGGAAAGGTGGGTAGGTTAGTAGCACACAGATGGCAGGGAGTGATACGTAAGGTGCAGGGCCACTAGGAAAAGCTATGAGCAGCTGACTTCCTTCTTTTAATAAACTAAAAGCTAATTTTTCTATATAATCTCTAAAAATGGTATCGCATGTAGCATTACCTGATTCAAGATAAAACATCCACAGTCAGTATGATGAAGCTTTGAATACAGTCACATGACACAAAAATACCTTCTCAGGAACACCTGGATTTTTTTAAATAAAGCTACTCACTATATAAGGCTACTGCTGTAATATTTGTGTATTATTTGCATAACAATTTACTTTCTCGTACACAAAATTCTTAATGGATCAATCTTTGGAAATCTCTATGGAAGACACCTATTGGAAACCTTTAGTACTCCAGTTTAAGAGATTAGTTCAAATATTGTATTTCCTGGAGTTAGTTATTAACAGATAAACCTCCCTTACGAAACAAATTGAAATACTCCAAAACACCCTTCTTTCTACCTTATCCCTGGTCCCCTTCTATTTTCTCTTTCTCTTTCATTTCTGCTTTTAGGCACACTCCTTAGGCACAGCCTCTTCCAGAAAGCCTTCTCTGCAGGCCAGGAACCTCCAGCAAGTTCCCAGATTCATGTCCCTCTCACTGCATTTACTTGGAACCCCATCCCCCTTATCCCCTGAGGTCAGGGGTGAGCCCACTGAGAGTTTTCATTCCTAGCTTCTACTATCATTTTTGGCATGCCAGATCTTCTCAGAGATACTTCAGTTTCAACTAAAATCTGAATTAATTTTTGGCCAAGTTCACCCAACCAACAAACTGAGAGACTATAATAAAGTATTGTGCTTCATCCTTTATTAGATAGAGTAAATCACTTTTATCAAAGTGATAGCAAATAAGGGATAAAATTGACATTCAAATAAAAAGTGGCATCCAAATATTTTGTATCAACCTTGTACCAATCAATAATCATGGTTCTTATATGAAAAGGTCAGGATTGAAAAGAAACAGCCTATATTCTCACTGTGTGATTTGAATTTTACTGCTGTCGATAGTGAACAACATCCATGCAACCCAAAGCAATCTGTAGATTGAACACAATTCCTATCAAGGTTCCAAGACATATCCCACAGAACTAGAACAAATACTTCAAAAATGTTTATGGAACCACAAAAGGCCCCGCATAGCAACAGTGATCCTGAGAAAGAAGAACAAAGTTGTAGGAATCACACTACCTAATAGCAAACTATACAAGGCCATAGTAATCAAAACATGAAGATAGACACATAGATCAGTGGAACAGAATAGAGAGCCCAGAAATAAAACCACACCTTTATAGGCCATTAATAGTTGACAGAAGAAGCAAGCACATACAATGGGTTAGAGATAGTTTATTCAATAAATGGTGTTGAGAAAATTGGACTGATACATGCAGAAAATGAAACTAGACCACCGCATTATGCCACACACAGGAATAAATTCAAAATGGACCAAAGACTTAAATGTTAGACCCAAAACCATAAAAATCCTAGAAGAAAACATAGGCAGCAAAATCTCAGACATTGCTTATAACAACATTTTATCACATATATCTCCCCAGGCAAGGGAAACAAAATAAATAAATAAATAAATGGGACTACATCAGACTAAAAAGTTTTTGCACAGCAAAGGAAAACATCAACAAAATACAAAGACAATCCACAGATTGGGAGAATATATTCACCAACACATCTGGTAAGGGGTTAATAATCAAAAGTTATAAAGAACTTACAAAACTCAACACCAAAAAAACAAACAAACAGTTAAAAAATGGGCAAAGGACCTGAATAGACACTACTTCAAAGAGAACATATAGAAGGCTAATAGACATATGAAAAGATGCTCAAAGTCACTAATCATCAGAGAAATGTAAATTAAAACCAAAATGAGAGACCATCTAACACCTTTCAGAATGTCTGCCATCAATAAATCAACAAGTGCTCCTGAGGATGTGGAGAAAGGGGAACCCTTTTGCACTATTGGTGAGAATTTAGATTGGTGCAGCCACTGTGGAAAGCAGTATGGAGATACCTCAAAAAATTAAAAATAGAACTGCTTTTTGACCCAGCTATCTCACTTCTGGGAATATATCTGAAAGGACCCAAACACTAATTGAAAAGAACATAAGCACCTTTATGTTCATTGCAGCACTATTTACACCCATCAAAATATGGAAGCAGTCCAAGTGTCCATCAGTAGATGAGTGGATAAAATAACTATGGGACATTTATACAATGGAATATTACCTGGCTATAAAAAAGAAGAAAAGTTTACCTCTTATGACAGCATGGATGGACCTGGAGAATATTATGCTAAGTGAAATAAGACAGTCAAAGAAAGATAAGTACCATATAATTTCACTCATATGTGGAATCTAATGAACAAATTGAACTAACAAGGAAAATAGAGACAAACTCATAGATGGAGAGCAGATGAGAGCTAGTCAGGGTGGGGAGGGAAAGAGGGGATGGAGAGACTGAGCAAAAAGGAAAAGGACTCATGGACATGAACAACAGTGTGGGGATTGCTGGGGGGAGGAGGGTACAAGAGGACCAAATTGTAATGAAAAAATTACAATAAAAATTAAATCAAAAATAAAATTATTATCTACACAGTCAACCAGTAATCATGACTGCAACAGATTTATTATGTTTCCCACTCAAATAAAATCTTAAAATATAAAAATAAAAAAGGGCCAATAAATTCCTGAAGTAAAACAGTCACTGAAATACTGCCAAACCAAATGACATGGCTAGCAATAAAAAAGCATGAATTGACACAAGATGATGCAGGTCATGTTACGTTAATTTACTTTCATGTTATGATCTTAGGAGTCCATTTATCCAGAAGATAAAATGAATTAAAGTGCATCCTGAAAAGTAATTCAATTTTTGAACCTTATATCTCATCATTTTTAATATTAGCCTCAGCTCAGATGTTTTAAAAATCTTGAGCAACATGCATAAAATTAAAATACAGGCTGTCACTGAGAATATAAAATAAATATCACTATGAATTCTTGCCTTGTGAGTTTTCTAAACACACACACAGTTAACTATCAACAGCAATATCATTCACATCACAATTTTTTAACATTTAAGGAAAAATAAAATATTAGTTTGATGTAGTCCAATCTGTTTATTTTTTTTTCCTTGTTTCTCTTGCCCTAAAAGATATATTGGCAAAAATATTGCTACAAGGATGTCTAAAATTTTACTGCCTGTGTTTTCTTTTAAGATTTTTTGTGGTTTCTTGACTTAAATTTAAGTGCTTTATCCATTTTGAGTGCATTCTTGTGTATGGTGCAAAAAGGTAATCTAGTTTTTTTTTTTCATGTATCTGTCCAATTTCCCCAACGCTATTTACTGAAGAGACTGTCCTTATTCTATTGTATTCTCTTGCCTCTTTTGTCAAATGTTAATTGACCAAAAGGCGTGGGTGTATTTCTGGGCTCTCTGTTCTGTTCCATTATGTGATGGCCTGAAGGCAGGGGGTGTGGGGACTGGATAGAGGTGAGCAAAGAGGGGAGAGGGAAGAGATGTGGGGACATCTGTAATAGGGCCAACAATGAAGTTAAAAAAGAACAGAACATTTTTAAATGATAATCCATTGAAATAAAATGTTTTTGTTCTTCCACTCTTTACTTTCTTCATGTCATCAACCAGACACATTTTATATGAATTTCTTATTTGTAAATGCAGAGTGGGGCAAAAGTAGGATTACAGTTGTGAGTATGTGAAACACAGAGTTTATTCCTGCATTATTATTTATTAATTTCATATTATTTTCCATATGAACAACTACAAGCCTACTTTTTCCCCAACCTGTATGTTCACGTCCCTTCGCTCTAAACCCAAATATTTCTGTACTGGAGAAGAAACCCTTTTTGAATCATAATGATCTGATCTTTTACAGGCTTAGAGAGAAATGGCATAGTTTCAAAACCCCAGCACTAAACAAGGCTATGTTCACACAGCAGGAAAGGACGGAATCAAAATTCAAATATTTCTCAGATTGGTTGATCTTCCCTGGCACAAACTGAAACTTTTATCATGCTATAGGCAGCAAGGATCACTAAGTCCAGCTGATACTAAAATCTGCCCCCAAATTAGTATATCTTGACAAATTAAATAGAAATTCAGCCTTCCCATGTGTTCAAGACTCAATGAAATAATTTTTCAGTTGTTTTTCTACTTGTGACAGTTCATTCACTTACTTTGCCCCTTCCTTCCTTCCTTCCTTCCTTCCTTCCTTCCTTCCTTCCTTCCTTCCTTCCTTCCTTCCCTCCCTCATTTGGTATTCTATGCTACTTTAAATTGCTAGTATAAATTCAATGCCTTTTTAGTTATTTCTGTAAAAAGTAAATACCTTTAGTATTATGCATTGGCCGCCTTGTTAAAACTGACTACCTCTACAAAGATTGAATTTCTATCCATAATATTTAACTGGAGCAAATAAGTTAAATGATACATATAGTACTTAGCACAGTATATTACTTTGAAAAACAGATGGACATTTTATGTAAAATGCTACTGAAGCACTCACTTCAATATAACCACTCAATTTTCTACCTCAAGCCCAAAAGCTCTTTGTTGGCATAAGGTATTTTTCTTTATCTAGCTGCCTGATATTGCAGGACCCTTTCCCACTCCATATTCTGCAAGGCACGCTCAGACTCTCTTCCCATTCAATTTACGACATGATTCATTGAATGCTACAGCCTACTTGAAAATTGTTTTAAATACTTTCCAGCCCTGTAGTAGAAATCCATTTTTCTGATAAGAGATGTGGTGATGATGCTGTCCGCTAAGTATCCTAATTCATCTATGTGAGAAACTTCTTTCCTCCAGGCTCCTTCTGAATTCATGCACGGATTGCTCTGTATGCATTAGCATCTGCAGAGAGACTAGCTTTCAATATTATTTAAAAATAATATCTATATTACAATTGCAGAAGCAGTTGAAAATAATCAATTTTAAATACTACGATCACAGGGATTTATCTCCAGTGATGACATAAAATAATTTATAAAAGATGACATTGTCCAGAGCATTAACAGTGAGGGACATTCCTCCAGACCCATACACATCACAATGTTGCCATTAGAAATGTCTCTAACCAATACACACACCTGTAATTCAGAAATACACCCCAAGTGTTTAAAATTGATGCTTGACTAAATATTTAAAAGCATCCTCAGATGTGCTTTTAAAAAGCACAAAAAGTAAAAAATAGTATATAAATCATATGTGACAGCATTATAAATTGTAAAATTCCTCCAATTGCATATATGGAATGGTTTTCAGAGAAAATGTATTGTAAATATGAAACCACATGGTCAAATGTGATGAACTCTTGTAAGAATGGAACAAACATGGCTGGTTTCCCTTATAGCCTTGTATTTTGTGTGTTTTATTCTCAGAAGGTTTTAGAAAAGGGTGTTCTGGCCCACTGCAAACTTCATTATATCCCAAAGCAGTTTTCCCAGGGTTCATAACCAGCAGCAGACACAGCTGTACCTTCCCTAAGCTGATTTAGCCAGCCCACTCCATCTTCCACATGCGTTTTCATTCATTCGACTGTTATTGAGTGTCTCCTATGTGCAATGCATTGACCTAGGTGTCAAATAATACAAATGTTTGCTAAATAGAAAGATGAATAAGATAAAGTCTCTGATCTCAAAACTCCTAAAATCTAGTAACAGAGAGAGTGATGTGTAACTCTAGAGGTAATATAAAATAGAGTATTCTAATAGATAAAAATGGGAATAAAAAGCAAAACAAAACCGTGGGAAACACTTCAGCAAGGAGTTTCAATTGAACTGAGTCCTGTCCCTTGAATATGACTATCATAGACAGAAAAGGGGGAAAGAAATTCTAATTCAATAAAACGGTCTGAATTATTACAGAAAGGAATGTATGTTTATGGCAGATCTCACTATTGCTAGCATACAAGGAAAGAAAAATCTAGAAGGAGAGAATTTATTAAAAGCAAGTTCCGGACCATGATAAAGGGCCTTAGTTCCCATCAGCTCCCAGTCAGACTTTCCTCACTATCTGTGAGCTGTGTGTGAACTTTGTTTCAGTAAATTCTGAGACCTTCCTGATGATTCTAAATACTCACCATCTTAAAGGAAATTACAGCCACCCCTTTTTTGATGACTCATAAGTCTTTTACTCTCTCATAACACATCCTAACAGGCAGAGTTAATAAACTGGGAGAAGTTTTTATCTCCAGGGCAACACACCATAGATAATTTTGGTACAGATTCCAAAACTATGGGTTGAAGTAATTGTGTATTCACACACTTCTGAAGCTCTTGTTTCAGCCCAGACCAGCACAGTAGGCTAACATATGTGATTTAGTTTCTAAACAGAAAAATGAGACTGTTTTCTCAAAGCACTGATGAGGATGAAGGATTGTTGGAACTGATGTATTTCCTGTATAATCAGGAAAGTCTTTCCACAAATTCACTTGATAATACTTAAGCAATTTTTATTAACTTACAGTCATATTTAAACATAAAGGGAGTAACGTCCCCACAATTCTACCTTCTGCCACAAAGCAGCTGTAAAGCAGTTGTGTTTATTGCTGATGGGGATGCAAAGAAATGGATTCTCATGGATTTCCAGTAGGGGTGAAAACTGTTAGAGCCCTTTGGAAAATAATGTATTAAAATATCAAGTCAAAAAATATAAATATATATATATATAAATTTGAGCAATCCTATAGAGATTATAGTATATGTATACAAAGATGTATTAGCTGGTCTTCACTGCATATTGTTTGCAGGGGCAAAACATGCCCATACATGTTCATTTACACAGAAATGACTGAATCAACTTGGCAAAGGCATATTAATGAATGCTATGCAATTTTTTTAAAAACATGAATAGGATATTTATACATCAGCTACTGGAAAGACTATTACAGATATAATGATGAGAAAAATTAGAGTTTAATGGGTAATATATAGAATAGTCACAATCTATAAATATTATCACCTACAAAAGTCTTACGAGTATGTATGTATGAAGGAGCATGGAAAACTTGGGGCAGTGTTACAGTTCTTGCTATTAGCATGATGGCTACTGAGATAAATGTTTTAAAATGAAAAAAATGAAACACATACTCGCATTTTATCTCCAGTTTCAAAGCTATTCAATGATAGGAGGCCTGTGGAAAGAGCTGGTGGCCCACGTTACTGCTAAAACAATGTTGACCAGTCTCTTCGAGCTTCTAGACTCACTACCACCTTTCACTTGTAGTGATGATAATGTCTCCTAATTTACAGAAAACATAAAGGCCTGTGACCAGGAAATCCTTCATCTTCCTACCTACCAAAGTAAGAAATCATCCATATTCATTCCCAGGCTTTCCTCCGATCGTACAGTGATGACTGTGCCCTCCCCATGCAGAGCTAATGCCCACTGCTGTGCTACCTGCATCTCCTCTTACCACAGCTGTGCCTGACTTCAATATTCACGTTCTACCTAGTCTTTCCCTTCTAGCTATAAACATGCACATATCTCTCTTCTAAAAACATAACCAAAAAAACAAAAGCTCTGGTTCACGTGGCTCAGTTGGTTGGAGCATTGTCCCATCAACCGAAAATTTGCAGGTTTGATTCCCAGTCAGAGCAAATGCCTGGGTTGTGGGTTCCATCCCCATTCAGGGTGCAAACGAGAGGCAATCTGTCAATTTTCCTTTCTCACATCGATGTTTCTGTCCCTCTCTCTCTCCCTCTATTCCCCTTTCTCTAAAATAAATGAGCATGTCCTCGGTGGACATATTTAAAAAAAAGACACCCCCACCCACACACACACACAATCTCCTTTGACCTAATGTCCTCCACCTGGTATGTTATTAAAATATTTAATGATCAGTGTGACACACATCAGAGCAGAGACTGAATCAGGGCCCGAGGCCACAGTGAACGAAGTTCCTTTTGGTGACTGGATCCCAGGGTGGTCACTTAGTCTGTGGAGTGTCCAGAGCAGCTGGGATGGCAGGGGGATGGCAGGGGATGGCAGGGGTGTTAGGAGAGCCTGGGCAGTGGCTACCACATTTTCCATTGTTTTCAATCCTCAAATTTTAAAGTTAAAATTTCAGAAGTTTGACCAAAAGAACAGGCATTCCACTGTATACTAGCTCAATCTAACTCTACTGATCACCTCATCTTACTTTTCTTTCAAAACCAAATCCTTGAAATAAAAGTCCACTGGACAATAATTACAATTATTTGTTAAACTCCTATTTATCACCACAACACTGAGAATAACAAATGTGGTCAGCACGTGGAGCAGGAGGACCTGGTAGACATTGCTGGTGTGAATGCAAAATAGCCACTTTGGAAGACAATTGGGCAGTTTCTTGGAAAACTAAATGTACTCTCACAATATGATGTAGTAGTTGCACTGCTTGATATTTCTCCAAAGTTAAAAACTTATGCCCACACAAAAACCCGTACAAGGGTGTTTTTGCAGCTTTTTTCATAATTGCCAAACTTTGGAAACAACCAAGATACCCTTCAGTAAGTGAATGGGTAAATAACTGTGGCTCATACAGACAGTGGAATGTACTCAGCAATAAAAAGAAATTACCTACCTAGCCATGAAATAACATGGAGACAACTTAAATGTGTGTTACTAAGTGAACAAAGCCAGTCTTGAAAAGGATCCATTCTGTATGATTCCAGCTATATGACATCCTGGAAAGGTATTTTAAACTATGGACAGTCAAGAGATCAGTGGTTCTAGCCGATGGGGGTGGGGAGGAATTACAGGCGGGGCACACAGGATGTACAGACAGTGAAACTATTCTGTTTGGTACTTTGGGGCAGACTGGGGTCACTATGCCTTTGGTCAAGCCCACAGAATGTGTACACCAAGAGTGAGCCCTGTGGTGAACTATGGACTTCACATGATTGTGACACGTCGTCAGGGTAGGTCCATCAGCGTCACAAATGTACCACTCTGGCGGGTGCTCTGGAATACTGGTAATGAGGGAGCTCTGCGTGTGTGAGGCATCTTTGTACTTCTCTCTTGAAATTCTGAGAACATAGAACTCTAAAAAAATAGGGTTTTAAAAATTCCTAGTTACCCCTCAGTTCATGACTATCCAGTTCAATCCACAGATAATCACTGAAATGTTCCTGATTTGAGGAATACACTAACAAATGATTGCATGTACTTCTGGTTTGAAATGCTCTCCCCAGGTAAGCACATCCATGCGATTTTTCACATATCAGCATGACATCCAAAAATCATAGCTTTTTCTTCCATTTCTCTCTTGAGATTCAGACTCATAATCTCCACTGCCTGCTTACCTTATTAGAGCCAGTTTCCACTCTGTAGCAGAGGGTGATGAGTATGGCATAATAAATGTCTAACCACACGAGTTATGACTATGGAATATTGTTTAACAGATTTAGACAGGTGCAAGAGTTCAATGATAGCAGAAATTACACTACATTTACCAAAACACGACTCAATGTAGCATAGCCTTCTACAGCTAAGGAATGCTGGAAAGCCAATAGACTCTGCTGACCAGGGTCTTCTTGGGATCATTGACTTGAGATTTTGTTCCTTCCCTTTTTTGTTAAGTTAATGTGTCTCTTGTGGCTTTATAGGCTAACGAAGCTTCAAAAGTTCCTGCTGAGGTCCCAGAATGTAACTTATGCAGAAGTTGGGTCATTAAGCTAAGGTCTCCGGACAAGCATCTCTTCTAACAAGCGTAAAGGTGAACTTGACCCATATTGTCACTCAGGGAATAGCTTCCTGATTGCCAATAACAGAATTATAATTGAGTCTCACATATGAAAGGCAATCATATCAAAAAGTTTTGGTTAAATTTGCTTTCTTGTGAATGGAATCGTGACAAGGTCCTTTTTAAAATAGGATTTCTCATAAACAGAAATTTAGACAGATGTTTGGTTTCTCTGAAATTTGTATCAAATAAAAATTGAGGAAATTTTAAATCTGCTTCAGGAGTAAAAAATACATATATATTATTTCAAATATCAAATTGTAATGTATTGTTTTAATTTCTGATATAAAGATGTAAAAAACCTTCAATTATTCAAAACCTTCAAACTGTTCATTGTGGCAAAATTACTCTAGAAAACCAAACAATCTAACTGACATCTATTATGAAAGTGATTTCTTTCTATTTGTGCATAATAAAAATATGTTAACCAGTACATAAAATGGTTTGAACACAAATATTTTTTCCAGTCAGTAAAAAATCTATCAGTTGGTCCACTGCTCTTTTGTTTCTGATTTTATTTATTTGGGTCCTCTCTCTTGTTTTCTTGATGAATCTGGTTAAAGGCTGGTCAATTTTACTTATCTTTGCAAAGAATCAGGTTCTTGATTTATTGATCCTTCAAATTGTTCTTTTAGTCTCCATGTTATTTAATTTTGCTCTGATCTTGATTATTTCCTTCCTTCTGCTTTCTGTGGGCTTTGGTACATTTACGCAATGGAATTCTATGCAGCTGAAAGAAAGAAGGAGCTCCTACCCTTCGTGACAGCATGGATGGAACTGGAGAGCATTATGCTAAGTGAAATAAGCCAGGTGGTGAAAGAAAAATACCATATAATCTCACTTATAAGAGGAACCTAATGAACAAAACAAAAACAAATGGCAAAATAGAACCAGAGGTGTGGAAACAAGAAACAGACTGACAGTGAGCAGAGGGGTAGGGGGAGGCGGGTAAAGGGAAAAGAAGGGGAAGGGACTAGTCAAGGAACAGGTATTAATGACTCATAGACATGGACAACGGTGTGGGGATTGACTGTGGGAGTGGGGGGTGGGTAGGGCAATGGAGAGCAATGGGGGGAAATTGGAATAACTGTAATAGAACAACAATAAAATTAAATTTAAAAGAAAAATAAATAAATAACTATTTCTCTAAAAAAATAATCTATCACTTGGCACCAAACTAAAGATTCTAAAGAATGTGAAAGTAAATACGGTGACAAATATGAACAAAAGGTCTTTTATTTAGCATAAACTAAACCTCAAAACATATCTGAGTTAAAATTTTAAAGTGCATTAAAATTTACCTTAAGATTGAATTAGCTATCATGTTATAAAATAAATTCATGATTAAAGGGCATCTGTGATTTTATAAAATGCATTTGTTCCATCAAAAAGAACTAATCTGTAAATCACTTGGTAAATATAACTGAAACTAATTAATAGCAATATGAAGGACTATATTATGGGGAGAATGGTGCTTTTGTATATACAGACACAAG